>CAJRST010010001.1:2129287-2140395 GCA_907169785.1 Menidia menidia | reverse complement strand
AGTTAGCACAGTAGTTTTATTTTATTTTTTTTAGTAGTAGTTTTAGATGTAGTAGTTTTAGCACAGTTAGCACAGTAGTTTTATTTTTTTATTTTTTTTAGTAGTAGTTTTAGATGTAGTAGTTTTAACACAGTAGTTTTATTTTTTTCACCCAAAAGAAAAAAGGAAGCTGTTGGAACAGATGTCAAAGGTCACCCAGCACAAATGTTTAATAATGAAATATTATGGTTATTATTATCGTTATTGAGCTTTGACACCGTTTCTCAGCGCAGTGAGTCCTCAAATCATCCGAGGAAACCGGACAGAAGAAGAAGAGTTTGGCCTGAAAAACTCTGTGATCCAGCAGATGAAGAGGATCTGGGAGTGATCAGAAAGAGGAGCAAATCGGCTCTCCATGAAGGAAGGAGACAGGAGGAAAGGCGTCGCTCTGCCAGAGGAGGGATGGAGGGATGGATCTCTGATGGAGGGATGGATCATTTGTGTTTTTTACTACACCAAATAAGAAAAACATGACCAAAAAATACAGCAAAAAAGAATAAACAAGGCTTAAAATGACCAAAAAATACACCAAAAAAAACAAGGCTAAAATGACCAAGAAATACAGCAAAAAAGAAAAAAAACAAGGTTAAAATTACAAAAAAAATACACCAAAAAAGATCAAAACAAGGCTTCAAATGACCAAGAAATACAGCAAAAAAGAAAAAAAACAAGGCTAAAATGACTAGAAAATACACCAAAAAAGATAAAAACAAGGCTAAAATGACCACAAAATACAAAAAAATAAATAAACAAGGCCAAAATGACCAAGAAATACGGCAATAAAGAAAAAAACAAGGCTAAAATGACCAAAAAATACAGCATAAAAGACCAAATAAGTTAATTAAACTGTTTGTTGCAGATATTTAAATGCCAGATTATGAACTAAGTCTCACAACCCCAACGAGAATAAATCCAAGGTGTAATCAGGAATGTGTTAATCTTAAATTCTTGTTTAATTCAATTTTTCACTATCAATGCAATGAATTTATTTGATAGAAACTAGCTTCCATCTTAGTTTTTGTGACATTTGTTGACACTAAACTGTTTTGGATCCAGTTGAATGCTGCACAAACTCATTCTGATTCTTTTCCTGTGTTTTTTGGTTTTCCTGCAGATGTTCAGCAGCTGGTGGAGATGAAAGAGGAAGTTCCCTGGAGCTCCGGTCAGGAGCAGCTGGACCCGGAAACCAAACCCATAAAGGAGGAGGAGGAGGAGGGTGTGGAGCGGCTCACAGGGCCGGGGGGGGGCGACACCGTGAAGACAGAAGAGGCCGAGGAGAAACCCCCCCCCCCACAGCTCCATCACATCAAAACTGAACAGATAAAAGCAGAAACCGATGAGGAGGAGGGCCGCGGGGAGCCAGAACCCGCCGGTGGCCCAGGTCCAGACTGTCATTCACAACCAAATACTGAGGAGAGGGATTCAGGGTCCTCCGACACTGAAGTCAGTGGCGATGACTACTGGCAGAAACCTTCAGAATTTGGGCCCGAAACGGAAGAAAACGACTCTGTCCAGAAGACGTTCAGCTGCTCTCAGTGCGAGAAAACATTCGTCTACAAGCGCTCTCTTCAGAGACACGTGAGAGTCCACTCAAGGGTAAAACCGTTTGGCTGCGACACTTGTGGGAAAAGGTTTTACTATGGGTCCCATCTAAAGGCCCACGCGACGGTCCACACGGCAGAGAGGCCCTTTGCCTGTGACGTCTGTGGTAAAACTTTTAACTGTAAATCCTATCTGAAGACACACGTGAGACTCCACCTGGGAGACAAACCATTCAGCTGCACTATCTGTGAGAAAAGGTTTTACTTTAATTCCCATCTTAGAACGCACATGAGAGTCCACACGGGGGAGAAACCCTTCAGCTGTGATGTCTGTGACAAAACCTTTTTTTTCAATTCGCAGCACAAGGCTCATATGAGAATCCACACAGGAGAGAAACCCTTTGGCTGTGATGTTTGTGGGAAGAGATTTAATCACAAGTCTCACCTCACTTCGCACGAGAGAGTTCACACCGGAGACAAACCGTTTAGCTGCGACGTTTGTGGGAAAAGATTTAATCGAAACACAAACCTCAAGACGCATATGACGGTCCACACTCGAGAGAAGCCATTTGGCTGTGATGTTTGTGGTAAAAGCTTTAATTGTGAGACATTTCATCAGACACATTTGAAACAACACACGGAGGGAAAACCGTTCGGGTGTGACGTTTGTGGTAAGAGATTCGAACAAGATACATCTCTTAAGATCCACATGAGAATCCACACTGGAGAGAAACCCTTCGGCTGTGATGTATGTGGTAGCAAATTTAATTACAAGTCATGCCTCAAGACCCATCTGAGGCTCCACACAGGCGAAAAACCATTCAGTTGTGATGTTTGTGGTAAAAGATTTAACCGAAGCACATGTCTTAAGATGCACATGAAAGTTCACACAGGAGAGAAACCCTTCGCCTGTGATGACTGTGGGAAAAGATTTTCCAAAAACACAAATCTTAGGAGACATATGAGAGTCCACAAGGGAGAGAAACCCTTTGCCTGTGAGGACTGTGGGAAAAGCTTTACCTGAGGCACATGTCTGTAGACATGCGGGTCCATACCGGAGGGTTTGTTGAAAAGGATCCAGCTCCAGGTTGCCAGTGCTGCTGGTTTATGGCCGCAGTCCTGACGTAGGAACCCCCCATCTTGATGTCAGCTTATAACATGTTGTCCAACTGAGTTTTGCTGGTCATAAAAACATCAGCAATTGATTAGTTTCGTCCAGAAAAACTGTACTAATCACACACTGAAGTACATAGAATTAAAGAAATGCTCTGCCCACAATCAGTTTATCAGGGCTGGACAGGACCTTTGAGGTGCAATAAGCCACTGTCGATGCAGTTATGAATCAAAATAGGAATATTTACTGTTATTTACAACTTAATCCTTGTTTTTTTATGGTCTTGGGTAAATAAAAAGTTGAAAGGAAAAATGTTGTCAAATGAATAATGAAGAGAAACTTTCACCTCAGAGTGGAAATTTAGGGCAGATTTACTAAGACTTTGTTTATGTCTGTGATTGAGTCTTTGATGTAGATTTGTAATCCAAAAAAAGCTTTTTTTTAGAAACTGTTTTATCCTGTGGCTCTGAGGACAGTCCTCAGATTTAATTGTTGTTGTTGTTTCTATATCATAATCATATATATCATAATGATACACTTTAAGCAGGCTGTATATTTTCTTTTGGAGCTGGTTTACATCAATGTGGCCCAATTTCTAAGGGTTGTCTAAAATGTGTTTGTTTCAGTTTCCTCGTGAGGAGCTCATGTTGTGCCTTTTTAACCAGCAGTAACACACTACTGATAGCAGAAATGTTACAGTAAAACACACTTAATAAGTAATCAAGATTAAGTTCTGTCTTTATGGATCTGATGTAACACTGTAACAGCTTATTCATCAGTAATAATTCAGCCAATAAAAAAATTCTTTGATTTGAAAAATTGATGGCGTGCTAATGCGACCTGTTGCTAACAAAACATTTATTTTTACCGTTGTGTCTGTACTTTTGCATCCTTACTTTGTTTTATATTTCACCTTGGAGAAGAGTATTTAGCATAACATGAAATAAAGACTGTTTAAGATTGAAAACAGCATAAAAGCAAACATATGTTCTGTGTCTTGAATGTAATCCTTTAATATTCAGCTATTGTTTCTTGGGCCGGATTTCATGTGGGAGGAGGAACAGATTTTTGTGCCGTGTTGCCGGGGGACCATAATAAAAATCGGACCGACTAGCGTACAGTTAGCTGCTGTGTTTTGAACAGGTTCAAGGTCTTTAAAGAACGAATACTTCTCCCATATAAACACGAAACATCTTGGGTAGATGTAGAAACGGGTCCGTGGTTTAAAAAAAATGGAAAGGCAGCTGAATAAAAGAGGAGGATCTGAGGAAACAACGGCAGAAAAGCGGGATAAACGTTGGTGTGGCTAGAGATGAGTGTTACAAGTGTTTTGATATCCTAATTTGTCAAATCTTGCAACTGATCGCATTCAATCTTCACAAAACTGTACATACCTGGAAGTTAGTATTTTTGTACTGTGATTAAAACATCAGTAGTAATGGTTCTGTCATGTGACAATATTGTGGACATTTGCTTTTGTACAAACCACTCCAAGTTTGGGTTGAATATTTTATTTTCCATCACCGTCATTATAAATTAAAAGAAAACATTTATCTACAGCAGTCTACAGAAACAATTCCACATCTGATGATATTTGAATCATTTTAGGATTTTTACTGTAAATGTACTTTAGAAGCTGTACTTTCAGTTGGAGGAACACTCTAAGTCTGACTTTCTCAAGATCCCAGTGTTAACAAATGGACAAAAACCTAGTGGTTGAGATTAAAAATAAGTGGAAGAAAGCGTCATCTTAAAAGATAGAATTTCACACATATATCAATATCGCCTGGAACATTAAAGTATGGGGCCTAAAAAACAATCTCTCAGACTTTAACCAGAAGAACCAACAGGCTGACTATGTTATTACCTCTGTGCGTTTTACTTTGAGATCTGATCACGTAACATCTGACTTATCCAGAAATCGCGATGATAAAACAGGCACGTGAGGGGAAAGGAACCATTTCTGGTTTACATCGAGTTGCAAGGAGGAGCGAAATAGTGGTCGGACGTACCAGCTAACAGTTAGCTTAGCTTTACTATCTACATGTAAATGGTATGATACAAGTTTCAAATATCAAGTGGTTTAAAGTTTCATTACAGAACGTTGTCAATACACAAATGAACATGTAACATCACAAAACATGTTTCATATTAGCAGCTTTTCTGAACATTCATCTATAATCATCTACTTCTCCAAGTTCAGGTTGAGGATTTAGATGAAGACACAGTCAGCTGCACCATGTTGGCAAAAACACATCAAATGTTTAATTCACACTCATCACAACATAAGAGATTAAACATCTTAATTAAAAAGTTAGTGAGTTTTAACAAAATAACAGCGATGCTCAGTTTATTTGGTTGGATCATGGAGATATTTCTCCAGGAGGTTCGCCTAGGCTGATTGAAACTGCTTTATGTGGAAGGAAGTACAACATTTAGTCCTTGTCATTGGTCTGTGACTCCCACTCGGGGAAATATTCCTGTCTGTTGGTCCAAACCTGTGCCTGTTACACACCATTCATAAGAAGACTGGGCCAAAAAGGATTAATACAAACTACTGATGTCTGACAAACAGCCACCCAAGTGTCATATTGGGTGTGTGAGCTCTAATATGAAGTACTGCATGGTTTCTTTTGCAGTGGTAACGTTTTTCAGAGGTACAAAGAAAGGATCTACAGAGATGAGGGTTTAGATAATGTGCAGGGGTAAAGACATTTCCCTAAAAACCTCAGGATATCATTTTGACCTGTAAGAAAATCACATCATGTCTCATTTAAGTGACCTGAGGTTTGGTTGTTTTCTTGGTGTGAACTTTCATATGTTTTTGAACATGTCTTCTATCACTGAATCTTTTACTGCAGGCGCTACAGGCAAACGGTTTCTCTCCTCTGTGGATTCTTATATGCACTTTGAGAGATGCCCCGTTGGTGAATCTTTTCCCACAGTCATTACAAGCAAATGGTTTCTCTCCTGTGTGGGCTCTTGTGTGCTTTTTGAGAGATTGACTGAGGGTGAATCTTTTCCCACAGTCATTACAGGAAAAAGGTTTCTCTCCTGTGTGGACTCTTGTGTGCCCTTTGAGATGTCCCCTGGTGGCGAATCTTTTCCCACAGTCATTACAGGAAAAAGGTTTCTCTCCTGTATGGACTCTTGTGTGCGCTTTGAGAGTTCCCCTCTCACTGAATGTTTTCCCACAGTCATTACAGGAAAAAGGTTTCTCTCCTCTATGGTTTTTTGTGTGCTGTGTAAGTCTTCCCCTCTGACTGAATCTTTTCCCACATTCATTACAAGCAAAAGGTTTCTCTCCTGTATGGACTGTTGCGTGCACTTTGAGAGCTCCTCTGCCACTGAATCTTTTCCCACAGTCTTTACAAGAAAATGGTTTCTCTCCTGTATGGACTCTTGTGTGCACTTTGAGATTGTCCCTCGCACTGAATCTTTTCCCACACTCATTACAGGAAAAAGGTTTCTCACCTGTATGGACTCTTGTGTGCAGTGTAAGTGCTCCCCTCTGACTGAATCTTTTCCCACAATCATCACAGGAAAATGGTTTCTCTCCTGTGTGAACCCTCATATGAGACTGTAAGAGGAAGTTTTTCTTAAAGCTCTGTCCACATTCATGGCAGTCAAAAGTTTTCTCCTCTGTGTGGAATCTCAAGTGTTTCTTTAAGGAGCGTTTATACGAAAACTCCTTTCCACACTCGGAGCAGCTGTATGGTTTTTCTGCGGCGTTAAAATCCTCATTAGGAGTTACACTAGAGTCAGACACTGGAGTTGGTTTAAGATTTCTGTATCGACCCACAGTTTTAGGCAGAGTATCTGAAGATTTCCCCCAATAATCCTCATCACTGACTTCAGTCTCAGAGGAGTCTGATGTTTGTTCATCAGCGTTTGATGCTAAAGGGTCATCTAGGTCTGGGTTCCCGGCTGCTTCTGGTCCTCCACACTCCTCTCCATCAGCTTCTGCTTTCATCTGTTCAGCTGAGCTGCTGCTTGGAGGCTCAGACTCTCTGTTACCTTCTGTTTTGATCTGATAAAGCTGTGAGAGCTCAGGTTTCTCTTCTTCATTTTCACTCTTCACAGTCACAGCGCTACCTGAGAACTTCCTGATATCTGTTTCCTGTCCATGAAACGGCTCCTCCTCCGGACTGGTCCACAGTTGGTCCTCTTCCTGCTTTATGTTGAGGCCTTCTGGGTCCTGTTGGTCCAGACTCTGGATCCAGGGAACTTCTTCTTTAACCACCACCACCTGCTGAACATCTGCAGGTAACACTGAAACACACATTAAAAACGCTTAATGTCTACATATTTAAACTTTTATCATCAGTACTTTTAATCTATTAAAAAATTGTGTTTTATGCATTTATTTAATCAGGACAGTGCTCATTAATAAACAATCTTACACTTCAGTACAGATTGTAAATGAGCCAGATTATAGCATAGTTGCTAGTTTACATCTGTCGTCCTGAGGCAGGAAGACCAAACAACACAAGATCACAAAATACAAAATCAGTCCAAACACACAGACACACGTTCAGAAAATGACATCACAACAATTAAATGAGTGAGTGCATGACTGGGAACTTTTAAGAAACTGTTTAAGGTGCTTTTAAGGTGCTTTTTAAATGTGCAATAAGTGGGACCTTCCCTGATGTTTGTTGGGAGTTTGTTCCAGAAGTGACCCCCTCTGACCGGTAGAACGTTTGTCAAGAGGTTGTTCCTCTTTGGGGGGTCTCTGGGTAGAAAAGTCTCTGGTGCAAATATGTCTGGCAGGTCTAATGTAGAACTTTGTAAATTAAACAACTATTTTTCAAATGAATACAATTTTCAAAATTGAGCCCATTATATTTTTCCAAAATATTACACTGATGGAATGACAGGGGCTTTTGATCAAAGATTTTTAAAGATTTTTTGAACAATATTTCTGTTGTGTCTCCAGTGAGTGAGTAGGTTGTGATGCAGTAGTCTATGTGTGAAAATATCATTGAGTGTAGGAACATTTTAGCAGAACCGATTGTCATCGATGATCTGATTTGCTTAAAGTTACGTATATTCAATTTAATTGTGTTTGCAGTGATTTGGATGTGTTTTTTAAATGAGAGTGTTGTGTCCAGTGTGACCCAGAGGTACTTGAACTCTTCTACAAACTCAAGTTCCACTCCCCCCAGGAACACATTGGACCGCTCAAGTTTTATGTTTTTTTTGGTGAACATCATAGAAACAGTTTTCTTTTTGTTCAATGACAGACGTGACTGAAGGAGCCAGGGCTGTATGGAATTGGACATTTTGGGAAATATCTGGGAGGTCATTTATACTGTATATAGGCAGAACAATACTGGTCCCAAGATAGAACCTTGTGGGACCCCTGCTGGACATTCAAGGTAGGACGACATAGTGCCACCAACACGAACAGATTGTTTTCTGTCGGATAAGTAAGATCAAAACCAAGATATGGCATCATCTGCCAAGTTGAAGTGAGTCAGTTTGGACAGAAGTGCTTGATGGTCTACAGTATCAAACGCCTTCTTGAAATCCAAAAAGACGTCATTTAGCAGTTTGGAAACCCACTTTTCTTGATGGTCTACAGCACATATGTCAAAGTCAAGATCTACGGCCCGCTGTATGATATTTAATTATTATCAGAACCGGCCCGCAGGCCACAGCCGCCCGCTGGTGTTTTGCACCCACCAACACTACATTTCCCACAATGCAACGGTAGCCTGACAAGTCACTGCAGCGCGCACAAACGGCTTCATTCACTCCTGAAAAATGACTAAACGTAAGGTGGAGGCTGAGAACAGCGGGTTTCAGGCCAGGTGGGAGGCAGAGGACATGTTTACGGAGGTAAAAGGAAACCTGTGTGTCTGCTGTGTGGAGAAAGTGTGGCTGTAATCAAAGAATTTAATTTAAGAAGGCACTATCAAACGTCTAAGAAACACAGACAAAGACAAGAATGTGGAATATGAACAAAAGCTACAGAAGGTGGAAGAATTAAAACGAGCCCTTTAGTCCAGACAGGCTATGTTCACATGTGCTAAATCACAAAGTGAGGCTGCTGTCAAGGCTAGCTTTATTGTGCCATACATTTTTGTATTTTATTTATTTATATTTATTTTGAATGGACTCAGGGAAAATTGCAGATAAGAGCCATGAGAAAGAACACAACAGATTTGATTTATTTTTTAAATTTGACTATTTGAAAGCAGTGATCGGTAGATCATAGAGCAGCACAATAATACATTTTCCGTTTCGAATGCATGCACTTTTATTTGTGCATTTATCCTGATATTAAGAAACACATTTTGTTTTTAAAAACAATTTAATTTTTTGCTGTTTGGCTCTGGAAAATGTTTTCCCTTGAAGTTACCGACAGAGCCATAACAAAATATTGCCATATTCATTTAATCATTGTGAATATGTGTGAATACACTGTGTTAGGTCTTGGTTCAATAGTCTATGTGCAATCGTTTTGATATGTTTTAATAAACGTTGAACCAGTCCGGCCCTCGGCTTGTAGCAAATTTGTTTTTTTTGGCCCTCGGTGTGTTTGACACCCCTGGTCTACAGTATCAAACGCCTTCTTGAAATCCAAAAAGACGTCGTTTAGCAGTTTGGAAACCCACTTTTCTGCAACCTTAGATACAACCGGGAAAATGCTGACGGGGCGATAGTTTGAAATATTTGTTTTGTCTCTGGATTTAAAAATTGGTGAGACTGTGGCCACCTTGTCTTTCACTGTTAGAATGTACATATGATTAAAGTTATAGATCGTTGCATTCTTTGTAAGTGGGCAAACCTGCAAAATCAGCAAGGGCTCAAATACTTATTTCCCCCACTGTATATTTACTGACCTGCCTCTATCCAAAGCTCAACTTAAAACGCATTTGTTCAGAATGGCTTTTTGCACGTAAAATCTCTGTAAACTTGGTTCTGCCACCAATGTGTTTGTCTTTGTATATTTCGATAGTTTGGTCTGTTTTTATTCCTGTAAAGCACTTTGGTCAGCTCCGGCTGTTGTAAAGTGCTATGTAAATAAACATTGATTGATTGATTGATTGAAAAGCCACAGAGGGGATGAATATGCCTGAAACAGTCTCTTACTGAGCTCTCTGCTGTCCTGTGTAACTCTTCTGCAACCTTAGATACAACCGGGAAAATGCTGATGGGGCGATAGTTTGAAATATTTGTTTTGTCTCTTGATTTAAAAATTGGTGAGACTGTGGCCACCTTCCAGCCTGATGGGACAACTGCCAATCGGATTGATAAATTGATGAGATGCGTTATCGGGCATACCAGTGTATCTCTATGGATTTTTAAAAAGTGTGAGTCAAGGCCATACGCATCTTTGGCCTCTGAGGGCTTCAGGGAGTTAATAATGTTGGCCACTTCTAGCTCAGAAATTTGCTCCAATGTCTCTGATCCCACCTTAAACCTTAATTCCATTGTTTGAAGACATTTAGGCTGTAAGGGTTCTGTGGAGGATCAGGTTTTCACGATCCAGATGGTTTTAATCTCAAAGCACTTCGTTATTTTTTCAGTCCCATTAAGACAAACTAACCTCATTTCAAACATGTTCATATTTTTTATATCAACTGAATTTATCCTGAAACTCATTTGATTCTAACACAGTTAGGTAGAGAAAAAGTGTGTGAAACTGCAGTGATCCACAGACATCCAGATCTGCAGCCTGACGGCTCTAAAGTGTGATGCTTATTGTCTGAAACAACATATTCTCACTTTCTAACATGAATGAATATGCCTGAAACAGTGTCTTACTGAGCTCTCTGCTGTCTGGGGGGGGCTCCGGTTCTGATGGGGATGCTGCAGGTGTGGGGGGGGGCACCAGACTGAGTCCTCTGGGCTCATCTGGATGGAGGCTCCTCCTTCCAGGCATCCCCGCTCCACCTGGGACTCTCCTCTCCACAGTCCCTGCTGCTCCCTCTGCTGGTTCAGAGGATTTTAGGCTTTATTCGCTCTCACTGCTGCTGCTTTTTCTCCAACGGCTGAAACCGGAAACACACACAAAGGATCAGGAAACGCACAACCCCATGCTAGCTGGGAAATAGACTTAGACTTAGACAGACTTAGACTTGTACTTTATTGATCCCTTGGGAAGACTCCCTCAGGAAATTAAGCTTACCAGCAGCTTAAAGGGCAAACAGTATCAAGTTAGAATCAAATGAAGCAAAAATATACAAATAAATAAATACAAATACAAAAAATACAGATTAAGTACAGTGTATGTGATATCCCTCCCCCCTGTCCTGGTTCACCTCCTCGCCCCCATGCTCCTCATGGGAGAAACAAACAGGAACACGAAGAGAAAGAGACCCAATCTGGACCAAATCCTGTTCCATGGTGGTTTCCCTTCCTCCCCTCCATAGCCTCTGTACCTCATCTCTCTGACATCTTGA
>CAJRST010010001.1:2107771-2121428 GCA_907169785.1 Menidia menidia | reverse complement strand
AAACAAACAGGAACATGAAGAGAAAGAGACCCAATCTGGACCAAATCTGGACATGTACAACCCCATGCTAGCTGGGAAATAGACTTGGACTTAGACAGACTTAGACTTGTACTTTATTGATCCCTTGGGAAGACTCCCTCAGGAAATTAAGGTTACCAGCAGCTTAAAGGGCAAACAGTATCAAGTTAGAATCAAATTAAGCAAAAATATACAAATAAATAAATACAAATACAAAAAATACAGATTAAGTACAGTGTATGTGATATCTCTTCCCCCTGTCCTGGTTCACCTCCTCGCCCCCATGCTCCTCATGGGAGAAACAAACAGGAACATGAAGAGAAAGAGACCCAATCTGGACCAAATCCTGTTCCATGGTGGTTTCCCTTCCTCCCCTCCATAGCCTCTGTACCTCATCTCTCTGACATCTTGAAGTGGATGAAAAAGAACGG
The DNA here is from genome assembly GCA_907169785.1 of Menidia menidia. Classification (NCBI taxonomy): domain Eukaryota; kingdom Metazoa; phylum Chordata; class Actinopteri; order Atheriniformes; family Atherinopsidae; genus Menidia; species Menidia menidia. Next base: position 2,120,979 of record CAJRST010010001.1, on the reverse strand, counting down.
CAGTCCTTTTCAAAAGGGGGGAGAGTAGGAGAACTACAGACAGAGAAGTGTTGATGGACTTCCTTCATCATGTGACCCTCTTTAGTGATGGACGCAGCCACGATGAATTTGAGATCACTAACTATTTTTTTATCGTTACTAGTAGGGAGAATTAAAAGAAAGTGTGTGACAATAAAATAACACTGTGATGAGTGTCCCTCAACAGGTTCCAGCTTAACAACCCAGAAAAGCTCAGCAGCACACATCTCCTGTCGGAGCATCAGAACTGGAATCCCAGGAAGATAAGGAAACTCGGTTTGTCTTCACTATCACCAAGAGGAAAGAAAATCAAGTTGCAAGAGTCTTCAATGCAAAATTAGAAAAAGGTTGTTAGAAAAACAGGACTAAACATCTGGATCCACAATGTGCACGTTTGTGATTCTGCAGAAAGACTCATGACTGATTTTAGGACTGCCTAAAAACCTCACTTTCAGGGACTAAGACTGGAAACTTTACCACAGACCCCAACTGAGAAAAAACTTTAAAATGACTCCATTCTGGAGATGAGGTTTCAGTACCCGGGTACCTGTATCTTAATCATTTATCAGTGTTGAATATTTTGTCTTGTCAATACACTGTCTCTGTCTTCTTTTGGATGAATGAGCCGGTGTGTTTGTGTTTTTTTTCCAAAAATGTTTGGCTGTTCAGTGGAACTTTTGAAACTTTCAGGTGAAACTGTGCCACTGGCCCCCGTCTCTGAGCCCGGAGACGTGGTGACTGAAGATTACCCAGATGATGATGATGACGACGAAGACTGCTGATTTGATCTCTGAAGCCCTGTAGTCAGTCACACTGACTTTGCTAATGTTAGGTTTGTGGTTTGTGATCTTGTAGGAGGGGCGGACGCGAGGTGTTGAGATACAACACAGGACTGACCGTTCCACCTCTTTTGATTGACTTAATAAAATTATGTCCAAAGGGGGATTGTTAGGATTTGGCTAAAAATACTCACTTTAGCATGGCATGCTATCACATGATCTATGCCATTTACTGATTGTTTTCTTATAGAACTATAATTAGTGTTAAAGTCTCTGTCTGTGTCCACAGACTCTCTTTTCTCTCTTTTTCTCTCTCTGTTGCATTAGATCCACCTTTAGGTCAACACACACAAACACCATTTGATATCTAATTTGTTATCTCTTTATCTAATTTAATGAGATATCCCCCAATATTCCACATCTTGAGGCTTAGAACTCAGTTATTGTGTCTTTGCTCTGATAAAACTGGAAGAAAAGCCTTTATCCTTGTTAGAATTTGGCTAGAATTACTCACTTTAGCATAGTGTATAGCATTAGCTATAGCATAGCATTAGCTATAGCATGATCTATGTAAATTACTGATAGTTTTATTTTCTTTTATAACTATATTTTGTGTTAAAGTCTCTGTCTGTGTCCACAGACTCTCTTTTCTCTCTTTTTCTTCCTCTGTTGCATTAGATCCACCTTTAGGTCAACACACACACACACACACACCATTTGTTAGCACATTCCTGTCATCTGCATGAATTAGGACCTGGCCTGTTCGTGCCCAGAGGTAACTGGCCAATAGGACTTGGTTGTGTCCAGTCCTCCTTTGAGGAGGCGGATGGAGCCCAGGAGATAATGCCCATCACCCAGATCTCAGGGCTCTTTGCCCGCTGAGACCCAGAGAGAGGTTTTAGTCTGTCAGAGCCCAGTGATTAACACTTAACTCTGACCCAATAAATGTATTTTTTTATTCTTGATCTACTCTGGCTTATTGGCAGGTTTCCAATTAAAGAATCGGGCTAACAGAACAAATCCTGTCCCATGGTCTGCTGGACAAACACAATGAATAAAGACCAGGTCCACACAGCATCACACTGATCATGACACACACCAACCTGGAGGCTCCACTTCCGGCTGGGAAAGCTCAGGGTTTCTCCTCGTTTTCCGCCTTCCGGTTAGCTTTGGGACAAAGATTCCCGTTCCTTGACTGTTTCTTCTTCTACTACGATCCCTAAATGTCCACTATATCTCCCCCCAGATCACACAAAGTTACAGAGGCAGCGTGTGCTCTGCGGACACAGTAAAACTCTGCAGGAAGCTCGCCTTCAATGCTACAACAGTTAGCTTCATGCTAGCTGCTTTTATTTTAGCCGAAAACTCCAAACTAAACTTCCTCAACACGCTTTTCTTCCGACAACAACCCTGCAGGCCGCGCTTTTCTCCAAACGACACCTAAAAAGCACAAAGTCCCTTTTTTTTTGGAGCCTGGACTTAAGAACGTGCACACGCTAGAACGCAGCAGCGGGAGCGCGCACGGCGGCGGAAGTCACGTGACCCAACTACGGGAGCGCGCGCGGAGTGAAGCCGCCCCCCCCCCCCCCCATTCGAAGCATTAATGAAAGAAACAGAAGAGAAGAAATAATAATCAGTAGATTAAGAATAGGTCATACCTACTGAAATGACACGCTTTATTTAATAGGGAGGAAAAATAGTGATAAATGTGAGAGATGTGGAGAAAAAGAAAATGTAGAACATATACTGATGAACTGTAAGTCATATGAACTCGAAAGGGAAGAATTAAAGAGAATAGTTAGAAGTATAGGGCATGAATGGAATCTTAAAGGTATATTATGAAATGAAGGAAACCTAACAGATATTCACGAAGTAAGGAAAGCATCGTTTATCTACCTTAAGAATACAAAATAAAAAATAGAATCTAATAGATGTGAAGTAACGCTGCTACACACTCATGTACAGTAGGTGGCGGTATGCACCTTAAAGTTGCTTGTGATCTGGCATAATAGAAAAGAAGAAGAAGAAGAAGAAGAAGCTTTGGGCCGTTAAATCATCGTTTGTGCTGCTTTTGTTTCTGAGATATTAAGAAGGCTCACTTCCGCCGGTGACGTCACCAACTGCCCACCGCCGCCATCTTGCTCCGAAACAGAGCAGCGCGGTCCACCTCTTCAGAGCTCCGTTTGTTCCCTCAAATGTGTCTTTTTGCTGCATTCTTCGTCCTTGTTGGTGGTTTTTCTGGACGGTGGTCAGCAGAAGTGTGGCATTAGCCCACCAGCTGCTGTGGAGTGGAGCAGAAAGTCTCGCGAGGGTTCGTTTGGATTTGTCTGAGTTAGTCTGAGCAGGAAAGGACATCAGGTAAGTCTCTTGTTCTCTGAAAAGCAGTGGGCCGGTCAAAGTTTTCCGTTTGAAGGAGCTGAGGAATGAAAAGTAAAGAGCTATGACTTCTAAGCTCACACAGAACAAAGTTACTGCTTTAAATGGTGATAAAGATTGTAGTTTAAGGCGGGAATAAAAGAGCCCTGAGGTCTGGGTGGAATGGGTCTTTGTCTCCTGGGCTTGGTGCTTGGTCCAAGGACTGGGAAATAAAGTTTGATCCGTGAAATAACCCAAAAGATTTCAACGTCTGAATTAACGATAATTTAAACATTAGCATACAAAATAAACAATAGGAATGTTATTTTTGTAAGATACCTTTTTACCACTTTTAGCTTAATAAATGTGTGGTTAAATCTTTAGTGTTGTGGAATATTTTTTCTATCTTTTACAGACCGGCGTATCTGCTGTTCTTCTTCTTCTTTTCTATTATGGCGGGTCGCAATCAACTTTAAGGTGCATACCGCCACCTACTGTACACGAGTGTGTAGCAACAGTATTCTACATCAGTCATATTCTATTTTTTAATTTTGTGTTTTGAAGAAAAATAAATAACGCTTTTCTTATCCTACAAATATCCTTTATATTTCCATCATTTCCCAATATTCCTTTCAAACTCCATTCTTGATCTGTCTTTCTAACTATTCTTCTCAATTTCTCCCTTTCACGTTCATATGTTTTACAGTTCAGTAGTATATGTTCTACATTTTCTTTCTCTCCACATTTTTCGCATTTATCCTTATTTTTCTTCCCTATTAAATATAAAGTATCATTTAAATATGTGTGCCCTACTCTCAGTCTAATCATTATTATTTCTTCCCTTCTATTTCTCTCCTTAATATTTCTACTAAATATTGACTTCTGTATTTTATATAATTTCCTTCCTTTCTTATCTTCATTCCATCTTTTTTGCCATATTTCCATTTCTTTATTCTTAATAATTGATTTCCCTTCCCCTTTGCCAATAGGTATTTTAATCGTTATTGCCTGATCTAAAGCCCTTTTTGCTAATTTATCTGCCCTTTCATTGCCTTTTACACCTTGATGTGCTGGTACCCAACAGAACCAAACATCAATGCCACCTCTGTATATTCTAAATAAGCTATGTTGAATTTCTAGTACTAGATCTTTCCTATTGTTTCCTTCTCCTTGAATACTTTCTATGACTGCTCTGGAATCTGTGCAAATTACTACTCTGTCTGGACGCACCTCCTCTACCCACTGCAAACTGATGATAACTGCCACCATTTCTGCCGTGAATACAGATAGTTGATCAGATAATCTTTTAGATATGTCAATTTTAAACTCAGATATATAAATTCCTATTCCCACACATCCTTTTGAATTCTTAGAACCATCTGAATATATTTTAGCATAATTATAATATGAGTTTCTTAAGTATATATCGGTTTTTACCCCTATTTCTTTTAAATTCCAATCGCTTTTCATTTTAAGGAGTTTTATGTCTACATTTACTGCCGGAAATATCCATGAAGGGCTAACATTAATTGGATTAAATTGAGCTATTTCTTTATCTTCTAATTAATATATTTTAATCCATTTGTTTATGATCCATCCAAATCCATTACTATGGAACTTTAAGTATTCCCAACAATATTTTAATATTGTTGAGTTTACATTTTCATCTTTTTTACTTTTTATTTTCATCCAGTATGTCAGAGCTAATTTTATTCTTCTTATTTCTAGTGGAATCTCTCCAGTCTCTACTAGAAGGGCATTAATAGGTGTCGTTTTCACTGCTCCTGTACATATACGTAAAGCCCTATTCTGTAAAGTATCTATTTTTTGTAATGTTGTTTTAGCTGCTACTCCATATATAAAACTACCGTAGTCTATTGTTGATCTCATGAGAGCCCTATATATGTTTAATAATGACTGTCTATCTGCACCCCAGTTATTTCCAGCCACAGCCTTTAGTAGATTTATCACTTTCTTACATTTAGTTTCCAGATTCTTTGTATGCGTTTTCCATGTATATGATTGATCCAACCATATTCCCAGATATTTAAATTCTGCTACCCTTTCCAATGGTTGTTCATATAATGTTATTGTACCTATGTCTATGTTTTTCTTATTTGTAAAAATCATATAACAAGATTTACTTGTTGATAATTTAAAACCCCATTCAAAGGACCATTTTTCTACTTTATTAATCGCTTTCTTCATTTTACCTATAACAAATCTTGTATTCTTTCCTCTCATCCATAATACTCCATCATCAGCATATAATACAGATTTTATACATTCTTCTGTTTCAGAAAAGATATCGTTTATCATAATATTAAATAGTATTGGGCTAATTGCACTACCTTGTGGAATTCCATTTTCAATATTCAATTCTTTTGAGTAGTTATTTCCAATCTTAACTTTTATTTTTCTATCCTTTAAAAAATTTGCTATCCAATTAAACATTTTCCCTCCTATTCCCATCTGCTTCATTTTTATAAGTAGTCCTTCTCTCCATAGTGAATCATAAGCTTTTTCTATGTCCAAAAATACTACAATCATAATTTCTTTCATTTTTAAAGCTTTCTCTATATCATTACTAACTCTAGTTATTGCGTCCATTGTTGATCTTCCTTTCCTAAATCCGCACTGATTTTCATTGATTAATTTCTTATGATCAAGAATAAATTCTAGTCTCTTAATCACTATTTTCTCCATCCACTTACTTAAGTGTGAAGTTAATGCTATTGGTCTGTAATTATTTGGATTTGCAGGATCTTTCCCTGGTTTATTAAACGGTAGGATTATTGCTCTCTTCCATCTATTTGGTATTAAACCTTCTTTCCATATTTTATTAAATAGTTTTAATATTAATTCTAATGTTACTTCAGGAATCTGTTTAAACATAGCATAGCATAGCTGATCTTCCCCAGGAGCTGAATATCCTGTCCCTTTCAATGCTGCTTTAATTTCCTTCATGGTTATATTTATGTCTAATGTTGAATTATATGTTTGACTTTTTCCCAAAATATTTTTATGCTTGCTAATTTTTTGATTCATCTGTTGTCTATGAATGTTTGTAAGATGTTCCCCACTATGTACTGCCGCAAATGCTTCCCCCAACAAATCTGCCTTATCTTTATTTAACACTACTACTTCCTGATCTCTGACTAAGGCTGGTATTTTAATATCACTCCTTTTCCCAATCATTTTCCTAAACATTGACCATACATTTTGCAATTTAATTTCAGATCCTATTGAGGAAGTATATTCTCTCCACGTTTTCTTTTTGGCTTCCTTAATAATTTTACGAGCTACTGCTCTTTTCTTTTTATAATTAATAAGAGTTTCAAGTGTTAGATTTTTCTGCAGTATTTTAAATGCCCTGTTACGATCTTTAATCGCTCTAGTACATTCATCATTCCACCAAGGGACTACTTTTTTCTTCCCTTTTATTATTGTTTTTGGTATACTTGCATTTGCAGCATTTAAAATATGTTTTGTTATCTGGCTTGTACACTCTTCTATGTTACCTTTTAATGTAACCAAATGTCTGCTTTCCTCACACTTTACTTTAAATTTTTTTCCAATCAGCTTTATTAAAGCACCATCTTGTGATTATGACATCTTCTTGCCTCTTTATATTATCATTAATTCTAGTACTTACTGGAAAATGATCACTCCCTATTGTAGATTCCCTGTTGACGTTCCATTCACATGATCCTACAAGGCAGTCAGATACTAATGTAATGTCTAGACATGAGGTTGTATTTTTATGTACATTAACTCTGGTACCTTTTCCATTGTTAAGACAAACTAGTGACCTTTCATCCATTATTTCTTCTATTATGTTGCCATTTTGATCTGTCTTTTTGCTGCCCCAGAGACTATTATGGGCATTAAAATCACCGCACCATACTTCTCTTCTATGTAATTTCCCAGCCATTTCCTTAATCTTTTTACAATCGAGATTTTTACATGGATTATAATAGTTTATAATTTTAATATTACCATTTTTCCTTACATTAAATATTTCTATAATAATACATTCTAATTAATTATTCATTGGGATTTTCTTATAAGCTATTCCATCTTTAATTAAGGTAGCACATCCTCCTCCATTACAATCACTTCTATCCTGTCTTTCCATGTTATATCCAGGGATCTTAAAATCTAGATTTGGTTTTAACCATGTTTCTTGTATACATATAATATCAGGGATTATTTCTAATTCATAAATATACTTTTTAAATTCTTGTCCATTGGCTATTAAGCTTCGAGCATTCCATTGAAGTATACATAAAACCATTAAAAAGAACACTTGGATCCTAGTCCTGGGTATTTCCTGTAGTTTCAGTGGCACTTAGAATGGTATGTATTTGATCTGCTTGTATTTCTTTCATATCTAAAAATCTTCCAGCTGCTGTTACTATTGCCTTTATTTTATCACTTTTCTTCTTCATTTGCATTGTTACATTAACAATATGGCATATAAATGCTACGAAGTTTTCTTTTTTCACCACCATCGTATCTTCATCCACTCTACATTTATGCAAGCCTGCATTTTGGATATTTGGATTTGGAGCCAGTATTTGTCTCTGCCCGTTCTGCACTTGATTTATATTCCAAGCTGAGTTTCTTTGACCTGTTTCTCCCATTCCTCTATTACTGTCTTTCTTTACTCTTTTTAAGGCTTCAGCATGTGAAATTCTTTCTGTAATTTTAACTCTTTGAGCTTCCCTAGCTTCCTTTTGTATTTGAAATCCACCATAAGCTGCACTATGTTCTCCTCCACAATTACAACATTTGATTTTTGCATCTTTCTCACATTTTCCATATTCATGTGGACCTCCACATCTTGCACACCTGATTTTTCCTTTGCATTCCTTTGCAGTGTGTCCCATTCTTTGACACTTAAAACAGCGGAGGGGTTTAGGGATATACTCTCTAACTCTATAGTTCATGTAACCCAGCTGGATATTTCCAGGCATACTATTTTCAAACTGTAAAATTACTGCCATAGTATCATTAAGTTCCCCGTCTCTTTTACTTTTAATCCTAGTGGCATCAGTTATTTTCCCTCCTTTGATTTCTGCTTTCACATCTTCCATTGTCATTTCCAGCGGAACTCCTGAAATCACTCCTCTTAGCCTCGCTAACAATCCTGGTATATGAGTTCTAACTCTTTCCCCCATTAGGTTTTTCATTTTCATGATCTTTTGTTGCTGTGATTCGCTGTTAGCATGTATCAGCACTCTTCTGTTGTTCATGATTCTAGCCATTTTTATTTTTCCTATTTCTGCCTCTATTGCTTTAGTCAGTTTTATGGGATGTATAGCTCCCCCCTCTTGCTTGAATTCTACCACAACTTTATATTCTGCTTCTAAATTAGCTTGACTCTGTTCATCTGAATTTGCCCTTTCATTTGTTTTTGTTCTTTTGCTGATGTCTGCTCTTGTCTCACTTTCTTCTGACCAACTTCTTGCTCTTTCTTGTCTTTTCTTAATTGTTCTTTTAATTCGTGATGATCTAGAAATCATCCACTCCATCTCATTCCCACTATTTCCTCCTGATGTAGAAGCCATGTAGCTACAGTCAATGTACAGTTTATGCTAACCGCCAAAATTCAAATCCTACCGCCTTGTTTCTTCCGTCGTCCTACTCGCGTATCTGCTGTGTACAAAGTCAGCCGTTTTTTCCGTTAGACCTACTTCCGGCCCGGGAGCACAAACATAAAAGCATGTAACAATGAATACGGAAACAACAAAATAAGGCTAACTGTTGTAGCATTGAAGGCGAGCTTCCTGCAGAGTTTTACTGTCACTTTTATTAAGTTCTTCTTGTCTTCATCAGTGTTAGTCATGTTTTTGTTTTATTCCGGTCAGACAATAATCCACAAGAGTGTATTTGTACCTTGTTAGTTTTAGTTGGGTTGTTAGTTTTACTGTCTCCGCAGAGCACACGCTACCTCTGTAACTTTGTGTGATCTGGGGGGATATATAGTGGACATTTAGGGATCGTAGTAGAAGAAGAAATAGTCAAAGAACGGGAATCTTTGTCCCAAAGCTAACCGAAAGGCGGAAAACGAGGAGAAACCCTGAGCTTTCCCAGCTGGAAGTGGAGCCTCCAGGTTGGTGTGTGTCATGATCAGTGTGATGCTGTGTGGACCTGATCTTTATTCATTGTGTTTGTCCAGCAGACCATGGAACAGGATTTGTTCCAGATTGGGTCTCTTTCTCTTCATGTTCCTGTTTGTTTCTCCCATGAGGAGCATTTCCCAGCTAGCATGGGGTTGTGCGTGTCCTGATCCTTTGGTGTGTTTCCGGTTTCAGCCGTTGGAGAAAAAGCAGCAGCAGTGAGAGCGAATAAAGCCTAAAATCCTCTGAACCAGCAGAGGGAGCAGCAGGGACTGTGGAGAGGAGAGTCCCAGGTGGAGCGGGGATGCCTGGAAGGAGGAGCCTCCATCCAGATGAGCCCAGAGGACTCAGTCTGGTGCCCCCCCCCACACCTGCAGCATCCCCATCAGAACCGGAGCCCCCCCCAGACAGCAGAGAGCTCAGTAAGACACTGTTTCAGGCATATTCAATTCAATTTTATTTCTATAGCTCCACATCACAACAACAGTTGTCTCACAGCTTTCCAAACAGAGCAGGTCAGACCTACTCTGAAGTTAATTACAGAAACCCAACAATTCCCACCATGAGCAAGCACTAGGCGACCCAGGCAAGAAATATTCAGTAAGAGACTGTTTCAGACATATTCATCCCCTCTGTGGCTTCTACTGTTAGAAAGTGAGAATATGTTGTTTCAGACAATAAGCATCACACTTTAGAGCCGCCAGGCTGCAGATCTGGATGTCTGTGGATTAGGGATGTAAATTATCGATTCATTCATTAATCATTAGTTGATTATCTTATCGATCGACTTTTGATTAATTGATAAGCGGCGTTTTTCACCTGAGTTTCAGGGCTTCAATAGGGCCTTAATATAATTGAGGTATTATATTACATTAGCCAACATTATGATACCATAATTATATTGTATTATATTAGACATTCCTCAAGTAATTATGCATTAGGAGAAGAAAGCAGACACGTTTTTAAGGTAAAACAAAATCTTTAATTAAAAAAAAACCTGGCTCAGTTCTTGCATTTGAAACAGACATAAAAAGAGAATAGAAGAAATTAAATAGAGAGCCAAACAGAATATTATTGAGCCTATAGGTTAGAAAGAAACTGCATAGGCTATTAATTGGGTAATCCTCAACAATCCAAAAATGAAACATCCACAACATATTTCTACCTCAATTTGTATAGGGTTACAGCAAAATAAAATAAAACGTTCACAGGGTCACTGAACACAACAACATAGTCCCACACCGCACTTCTTTTCGCCCGCTTCATTTTGTTTTCAACCCTGGTCTCTCTCGCGACACGAGGCGTGTTCTCGTTCTCACGCTGTGTTCAAATACAGTAAAGCGCTAGCACCCTGTAGCGGTTAATCGTGATTAATACATTTTGATCGAGCAACCTCTTGATCGACAATTAATCTAAAGTCGATTAACCGTTTGCATCCCTACTGTGGATCACTGCAGTTTCACACACTTTTTCTCTACCTAACTGTGTTAGAATCAAAAGAGTTTCAGGATAAAGTCAGTTAATATAAAAAAATATGACCATGTTTGAAATGAGTTTAGTTTGTCTTTATGTGGCTGAAAAAATAATGAAGTGCTTTGAGATTAAAACCATCTGGATCGTGAAAACCTGATCCTCCACAGAACCCTTACAGCCAAAATGTCTTCAAACAATGGAATTAAGGTTTAAGGTGGGATCAGAGACATTGGAGCAAATTTCTGAGCTAGAAGTGGCCAACATTATTAACTCCCTGAAGCCCTCAGAGGCCAAAGATGCTTATGGCCTTGACTCACACTTTTTAAAAATCCATAGAGATACACTGGTATGCCCGATAACGCATCTCATCAATTTATGAATCCGATTGGCAGTTGTCCCATCAGGCTGGAAGGTGGCCACAGTTTCACCAATTTTAAAATCGAGAGATAAAACAAATATTTCAAACTATCGCCCCATCAGCATTTTCCCGGTTGTATCTAAGGTTGCAGAAGAGTTGCACCAGACAGCAGAGAGCTCAGTAAGAGACTGTTTCAGGCATATTCATTCCCTCTGTGGCTTTTCAATCAATCAATCAATCAATGTTTATTTACATAGCACTTTACAACAGCCGGAGCTGACCAAAGTGCTTTACAGTATTAAAAACAGACCAAACTATCGAAATATACAAAGACAAATACACTGGTGGCAGAACCAAGTTTACAGAGATTTTACGTGCAAAAAGCCATTCTGAACAAATGCGTTAAGTTGAGCTTTGGATAGAGGCAGGTCAGTAAATATACAGTGGGGGAAATAAGTATTTGACCCCTTGCTGATTTTGCAGGTTTGCCCACTTACAAAGAATGCAACGATCTATAACTTTAATCATATGTACATTCTAACAGTGAAAGACAAGGTGGCCACAGTCTCACCAATTTTTAAATCAAGAGACAAAACAAATATTTCAAACTATCGCCCCGTCAGCATTTTCCCGGTTGTATCTAAGGTTGCAGAAGAGTGGGTTTCCAAACTGCTAAACAACGTCTTTTTGGATTTCAAGAAGGCGTTTGATACTGTAGACCAGGGGTGTCAAACACACCGAGGGCCAAAAAAACAAATTTGCTACAAGCCGAGGGCCGGACTTGTTTAACGTTTATTAAAACATATTGAAACAATTGCACATAGACTATTGAACCAAGACCTAACACAGTGTATTCACACATATTCACAATGATTAAATGAATATGGCAATATTTTGTTATGGCTCTGTCGGTAACTTCGAGGGAAAACATTTTCAACAGCCAAACAGCTGAAAATTAAATTGTTTTTAAAAACAAAATGTGTTTCTTAATATCAGGATAAATGCACAAATAAAAGTGCATGCATTATAAACTGAAAATGTATTATTGTGCTGCTCTATGATCTACCGATCACTGCTTTCAAATAGTCAAATTTAAAAGATAAATCAAATCAGTTGTGTTCTATCTCATGGCTCTTATCTGCAATTTTCCCCATTCAAAATAAATATAAATAAATAAAATACAAAAATGTATGGCACCATAAAGCTAGCCTTGACAGCAGCCTCACTTTGTCATTTAGCATAAGTGAACATAGCCTGTCTGGACTAAAGGCCTCGTTTTAATTCTTCCACCTTCTGTAGCTTTTGTTCATATTCCACATTCTTGTCTTTGTCTGTGTGTTTCTTAGACGTTTGATAGTGCCTTGTTAAATTAAATTCTTTGATTACAGCCACACTTTCTCCACACAGCAGACACACAGGTTTGCCTTTTACCTCCGTAAACATGTCCTCTGCCTCCCACCTGGCCTGAAACCCGCTGTTCTCAGCCTCCACCTTACGTTTAGTCATTTTTCAGGAGTGAATGAAGCCGTTTGTGCGCGCTGCAGTGACTTGTCAGGCTACCGTTGCATTGTGGGAAATGTAGTGTTGGTGCGTGCAAAACCCCAGCGGGCGGCTGTGGGCTGCTGGCCGGTTCTGATAATAATTAAATATCATCCAGCGGGCCGTAGATCTTGACTTTGACATATGTGCTGTAGACCATCAAGAAAAGTGGGTTTCCAAACTGCTAAATGACGTCTTTTTGGATTTCAAGAAGGCGTTTGATACTGTAGACCATCAAGCACTTCTTCGCAGATTATGCCATATCTTGGTTTTGATCTTACTTATCCGACAGAAAACAATCTGTTCGTGTTGGTGGCACTATGTCGTCCTACCTTGAATGTCCAGCAGGGGTCCCACAAGGTTCTATTTTGGGACCAGTATTGTTCTGCCTATATACAGTATAAATGACCTCCCAGATATTTCCCAAAATGTCCAATTCCATACAGCCCTGGCTCCTTCAGTCACGTCTGTTATTGAACAAAAAGAAAACTGTTTCTATGATGTTCACCAAAAAAAACATAAAACTTGAGCGGTCCAATGTGTTCCTGGGGGGAGTGGAAC
>CAJRST010010001.1:1967494-2093950 GCA_907169785.1 Menidia menidia | reverse complement strand
AAAAAAAAATCAGGGGTTTTCAAAACATTTAGGGAAACTCCAGATGGGAAAACAAGTAAAAGTTGCAAAATGACATTTAGTCTTTCAAATCTTAATTTTAAACTGTAAACAAGGAAAAAAGTACAAGTAGCTTATAACTGTACTTATAATATAGAATGAATATGACTGTTTTAAAAATATAAAGTAAAATTTAGGGGGACATTATCGCTTTAGGAATGCTTTTATTGTTGAATATGTTTCTGTCCTTGTACAAACATTTAAAATCTCAGCACTTTGAGTCAGAGTGCTTGTCAGGGGTTTTTCTCAAATACAACATTCAGCACAAATATTAACAATTGTAAACATAAAACAACTCCACATTACATTGCACTAATTAGATATTACAAAGCTTGCCACTGCTTTTCTGACTGATGCTGAGCCCAGTTCTGTTCTCTACTTTTGCTTTCAGCATATTCATCAGCGCACACACTAACCAGTAGGATGACTAAACATTTAGGTATGATCATTTTCATGGGACAAAAAGATCTTTGGAATTATTTATTGTGTGCAAAAGTTTCTAAAAAAGCCTTTAAGAGAATGTTTTCCTGGTACAGCTATTGAAGGCTCAAGAGTAGCAAAGAACAATGAAACCCATACAACTTAAATCAATGTTAAACCTTTTCTAATGAATATAAAGAGAGAGAAATACATATCTAAATAATTTGTGCTAAAGACATCAAGTTATCCCAATACACATTGCTGGAGATGGCATTGATTCACATTTCATTTGGAATTCTTCCAGGCATCCCGCATTGATTTTTCACCAGTTGGTGAGATATGAAATGGGCCCTTTTACATTATCACGTCTCTGCTTCTTCCACACTGTTGTTCACTTGGCATGCAGGTGTTCCTGCCTCACACAAATTCACACGGAAAAATATGTGAACACAGACATTCAGAGCTTCTGATAATGACATGTGCCGACAAGAGAGGCAAGACAGAGTTAAAGTGCTACACTCTCCTCTCAATGAACAGCTGCCGTTGAAATCCCAAGAGGAAGGCATTTCAGTTTAAACTGCTGGAAAACGCCATTCACTGGTCAACAGTGGTGAGCTGTGATTGCACTAAGCAGCTTCCAGGTGTGAAGGCATGGCAGCAGAGTTGCAAACAGCGTGCACTGGAGCTCTGAGGAGGCTTCTTTGACAAAGAAAAAGAGAATAACACAAGAAAAGGAGTACAACAAACAGCAGCTGTCTACATTCAGTTAAAGCAATGATCTCATGCACTAAGTGCTCACAGTTGAGATGGGGGCATATAAGAACGTACAGATTGGCTGACACAAGACGTGAACTGGAGGAGGGGGGAGAGAAAAAGGGGTCTGGCTGTGGCCTTTTAACTCAGCCAAAAGGATTTGCCTCCTCCTCTCCAAGACTCCTCAATCTTTATGGCTTTTTTTTTCCTTTTTTTTTCCTTTTTTTTCTTGCTTTGGCCATTTTCACTGTAGTCCGCTATCTTGGATGGGGCAGAACTGCCCGTAAACTAATCAAATACAACGGACTGAACTCCATAAAGCGCCAAATATGAATATGTTATCGTATGTTTTATCTTGTGATGATGACCGGTGAGGCTCTGCCTCCCCTGACCGCAAGTCCCCTAAATATATATACACAGCTATACAATTGCAGTCTGTGTGGCTGTGCAAGTTTACCTATTCAAGGGTCCCCAAAAAGTTTTCAATTTCCACAGACCATTTTCTTTTTATATTGAATGTAGAACTTTAAACAAGAAAAATTATCACCCCAAAAAATATGTGACTTGTGCCCACTAGTTATTTCATTTGTGGGCATGATTGAAATAAGTCAAAATTCTAGTTGCAGAGTTGTACAGTGACATGATGTGCAGAAATGTTACTGAGAATGTTTAGAATGTCCTCACAATTCAACTGATTCCCAGTAGCCTTCTGTAGAGACCGGATACTGAGTGAAACCAGGCATAAGCTTAAATTATTTTGTCTTTCTATCTGCTTTCCAGCAGAGGTCAGTAAATAATAGGACACCACTCAGTTTGTTATGTGCTGTTTAAAGGCAAAGAAAAAATAATGATGAATTAAGAACAACTCTTTTCTACTCATAGAAAGAGGCACACAAGAGCTTAAACAAAAGACATTTTACTTTTGTGTCGGTTTGATGGCTTTTTCAATATCTACCATGTCAGCACGTTATAAACATCTGCTCAGCCTGAACATTCCCAGAGACAGCAGGTAACAGGAATCCAGGCACAAATATCAAACAATTGGCCAATCTTTAAGGATAATTATTATCACTGCTATTTGTTTAGAATGTCACAGAGCGCTGTTTAAAAGTCTTAAGCCACTTCGAAAGTAGCAGGGTTTTCCTGTAGTGTTTAAGGGTGTATGGTTTTCCAGGCTTTCTGAAAATCGTTCAGAGTTTTTCTTGGACATTGGCTACTCATTTTCAACTAATTTTCAGCCCAGTATTTGTACCTCATCATTTCCAAAACATGTTTTGTTTTTCATTTGTTTGTGTTTGTTATGTCACTGAACATTGACCTGTGAATCCTTCAAACATGGAAAAAACAACAAACTCAGGCCATAATGTCAAAATGTACACAATGTCCAAATGTGGGAACTCACTTTAGAATGTATCTCTAGGAGTTGTGTTACCATCAGCCTGTCACAAAGAAACAGCTAGCTTGCATTTTTTGATAAAGAAAATACAGTTTGACAAAAGCAAAGTATTTTAGTGCCAACAAGCCAAGATCTATTCAATAAAAGTTTGGCTTTTCTCAGCACGACTGGGTCCTTATTTGTTCAGGAAATTGGGCAAGAAGAGAACAAAAGAAGTGTTGGGTCCCAAACAACAATGCACAGCAGATGAAAATGATATGAAAGTGATGTCCTTAAAAAAAAAATTAATTCACACACCCACCACGTCATGAATGTTTGTGTTTAGAACACAACAACACGCCTCTGGCTACGTGGAGAAAATATTGGATAATGAGCCTTCAAACCGGGTGTGTGCGCAGGAGTGGGAGAGCGTGTGTGTTCTAGTGGGAGGGGGTAGGATTGGAAGTGTCTGGGCATTGGGTGGCTGCAGCACAGTATTCCGGCGTTTCGTCACGGAAAGGACGACGGAGGGTTTTTTTTTTGGAGGAAAGCGACAAAGGCACAAAAGCAGGTGAGTCCGTGTGTGTGTTTTTACGCACCCCAACTGCGTCGTTCCGTACCCCCCCCACTCTCTCTGCGCCTTACCGTGGGCTCAGGTGAGGCTGTTCGGACTGTGAGCTGCGCAGTTTTGGCTCTCGGTGCTGCAGTTTGGGTCGGACAGGTGCGCACGAGGTGGATGTCCTCACGTTTAACGCGCGGATTGCCCACAGAGAGGATCCACTAAGCCAAAACCAGCAAACCGAGCCGCAGAGGTGGATTTATTCCTATTAGGGTATACTGGGGTATATTTGAAGTCAACGAGTCAAAAGTGATAAGAACAGGACTAATGACATATACACTTGTAAAAATCCATTAGGAAGTCTAAAGCCTGTTGTTAACTTTGGTATAAGAAACATTCAGATATCCTAGAAGCTTAACATTTCTCACATATAAATCCCATTAAGTAGATAGAATGGAAAGTCTATGTTATACCCTAAGTTGGCTGGTCCTATCAAATACAAAGAAGAATGGTTTTAGGTTATCAGCTAAATGCATTTATAGTATAATAAAAGTAATAGAATGTGACTTGGCTAATCATAAAACATAACAGAATGTCAGATTGAGCTTTTTTTTTCTCTCATTGGCAGTTATTTCCCTGTTAAAGAAATGAGTAAATTTCATATCGTTACATGTATAACTGAATGTTAGTTTAATTTAAATGATGAAGAATGTAGTTGAAATGTAGAAATATATTACATTTTTTATGTTTGAATGACTGAAAAATTATTCCCATCAGCAAAAGACTCCACATCTGTAAATGTGAGATGTGAGAAAATGGCCAATGTTGAAATACTTTTATGATCAATTTTGAAACATGACCCTAAAATGAGAGAAATGTATTAACCATTGACCATTTATAAGGGTTAACATCTGTAGCTGGCAATGTGTGAAGTGAGTCATCTCAGTTTTAATTGAGACCAGGAGTTTTGGAGTATTTCATCCATTTGTTTGTTGCTGAAGCTCTTTAAAGCTTTAGCAGAAGCATTCATGTAAGTATTAGTTACAGTTGTTGCTGTAAAATGCCATAAATCAACCCTCTCTTATAATTTATTTATGTTTCCAACTCTGGAAAGTGTCATCAAACATAGTGGATGGTGTAAAAAGTACTGGAAGCATGAGGTCTTTTAAAACCCTGAATATTTAGCCCAATGAGCCCCGTGAAATCCTTCTTTCATGGTTTATATGTTTTTTCAATGTGAACAGAGGCGGATTATTAAAATCTTTACGCACATTATATTGAAGGTAACCCACAAAGCGAACCCACACTCTTATTGTGCAAGTTTGTGGTTCAGCTCTGTGCCAGTGTTGGATTAAAAAAGTATGGACGCATGCAAGCTTGTTGTGCATAATCCAATGAAAGCACAACAAAGGTGTGTTTGGCATTTAAAGAGGAATTAGAGGAGTAGAAATAGAAGAAAAGGTCATCTTTGTATTTTTGCAGAAGCATTTATTGGAAAACAGTCAAACCACTCTTTGCTTACATTTCAAATTCAGAACGTTGGATAAAGTTACAAAGACACTGTGACTTAAATGAGGTTAAAGTGTCCCATCAGATTTGTTTGGGCTGTTTGGGATCACTATTGAGGAAGAAACTTGGAGAGAAGTGTTCAGGCCACTGCTTTTTGCTTTGCGTGATTCGTTTTCTCGCGCCATGCGTGTCGTTTTGTTCGTGCGACTGCAGATGTGTTTACCTTTCCAAAGGGAGGTAAAGACCGTGTTGACAACACCAGAGCTAGCAGCACACACAACACCCGTGCAGAGATGTTGGGAAAATGGCGATTTACTGTATGTCGCGTGAAAGAGGCAGGTGACAACATCCGCCACCATTCTTCTGCCTTTCCTCTGTTTTGCCATTGGCTTTCAGACCATTTTTCCGAAGGCGCTCACAACTCTGGAACTGTCATCAAACAGGGGTCACGTTGCACTCCTGCTGCCTCTTCTTGTGTAAAGTTGAAGGTAAATGCTCTGAAACAACCTTTAATTATGTAACAGAGTCAAAGTTTGATTACAGGTCATTGTATTGGCTCTAGAGGGAGCCGTCTAAAGCTAAAGCCTGACAGGAATATTGGCTGCATGTGAGGGCCAAGAGTCTGAACAATGCAAAAAAAAATCAGGAGGTAAGATACGATTCAGGGAGATGATAGAAAACCCAACCCAAAAGTGGATCAAATGTACTAAGGGAGAAACAAACTCATGATAAAGTCTAAATAAGTCTAAAAGCATAAATCCAAAAAGTAGACAGAAGTGAAACAGTGCAGGTTCAGGAGAGGAAGGAAAGATGGTTTTAAACCAGGGGGAATAAGTACTGAGGGAAGTAATGACAAATGAATCTCAGGTGATGATGATCAACAGGCACCAGGTGTGGATGAGGCAGCAAGCAAAGTTAACGGGAATGACCTAAAAAGAGATCACAAGAAACATACCCCCTTAGCTAAACTCTAAAAACACAAAAAAATCCATCAAAGATGCCTAAAGCAACAACACAATCACCAAAGATCGCAACACCTCAGTTTCCACTATTTTCCATATTTTGTAGAAATGTATGTATCGTTTGAGATTTTGATCAGAATCCTTCTGATAATAAAAATAGTGATGAAAAAAAGACATACAGACCCAGAAGTGTATTTCCCTGCTTTTCAATGCAGAGGATTGGACTCAGTGCTTTTTTTGGCTGTTAGATGGAGGATGTTCAGATACCAGACAATGTCACTGTGCAGGTGAGGGAACTATGAAAACATAGTTTAGCTCAGGCTCCGTCACACACAATCTGTGTGTCTGGTGTCCATTTGAACTCCCACAGAGCTGTGCTGGTGTGTGGTCGTTCTGACTCGTGCTTTAGAATGCAAGTACCATGAAATGGTCCCGAAATTCAGTTGAATCGATCTGATTTACGGCTTGGTTTTGTGACTGTTTGCACCCTGCTGTCACATTTCCTGGTTTGTAACTTCAGAGAGGTATCCAGATAAAACAGCTTGTGAGGTTAAAGATGTTCACATCCAGGTACATAAAATGCAGCATTGCACTCTGTTAAAATGGAGAAGGGACATTGTTTAATATGCTGCTCTGTGTCTCTTCGGGACACTTTCAGGAAGTGATGCTAAAAAGTAACCCAATGAAATAAGGAATGTATGGATTGTGGAAAAACGATCAAGCAAAACATATTAGGGTGGAACAAGCTGAGGTGGTGCTTTGAGGCCATGACATGCTCTGCATAGTGAATTGAATCAAAAAAGCCTCTCTTGACTAAAATCAAGCTAGAGACCAGTTTGGTTACTAATTAATTATAAACTAATACAGAAAGAAACAGGAAAAGCGGAATGTTTTCTGAAGCCTACTAGCCTAAGCTGTTGTTTTTCTGGCATGAGAAAAAACTACATCACAAAGGTACGAAATCTGTTGATTTTATAAATGTAGTTACAATTAATTTGTATGGCATTCCAGAATGAGGTACTTGTTAGGAAGACTAAATGATTGTACATTTTGTTTCTCAGCTGTGGAGGTAGATTTCATCAGAAACTGAAGCAGGATCACCAGCATGGCTGACAGTTAAATGCTCAAAAGTCATGTAACCAGCAATGCCCAGAGCAGATGGAGCACTACCATCATTCATACACCAAACTGACACCCTCTGTAAAGTCTCAAAAACTTCCAATGATGTAGACAGGTGGCACAGGACCTTCTGAACGCCACATAGATATATCACTTAGCTCTTTTTCTCATTAGTCTCCACTCTGTGGGTTTATGAGAACCGGTGATGGCGGTATTCCTGCACCTGAGCCCTTCATTCCATCAAACCCCGCTCCTCCGTCTACCGTTCGGTTTCGGGTCTAAGCAGAGGTCGCCGGCTTCATTCTGCTTCACGCTGCGAGAGATTAGGGAACTTGCCAGTGTCGCCGTGCGGCAGAACAAGATTCACAGCGTTGACCCTTTTGACCAGCGCCGGAGCCAGAGAGCAGGCAGCCAGGCGGAGATTGTGCTGATGGCTCGGGGCCTAATCTGGAGATTATCCATCATGCTGCTTCACTGTGCACACATCTAATTAAGGTGTGAAGTTTTGTGTTGCGGTGTCACATTGTTTAACGCCGGGCTCGTTTGAAATAGTGTACGCTTGTGCGACGGCGCCTGGTTAATTGTTTGTAATCAGAGAGCGGCCTAGCATGTCAGCAAGTCATTTTCTGTTCTTGCTTTCTCTAAAGTATGAAACATTTAAGCGTGACATCTTTTCATTTAAATTCATTGTGAGTGTTTTGAAAGCTAAACTGCAGATTTGAGTCTGCATGTTGCTCATTCTCTTTATTAGTGAACTAAACCCCTCTGGAGTCAAAATCTGCTCCGAGAGTCCTGCAGGTCTCAGAGGTTTCCCTGTTTCAACACACCTTATTCAAATTACTCTCTTTGGCAGGTTTAACAACATTTAACAATAGCTTAACGATATTTTAAAGAGATCATTTTTGACAGAATCGGGTGTGTTGAAGCAGGTGAGCAACACCCAGGTGTATGCTTGGTATTTTGAGATGCTCAAAATGCCTTTTCTTTTTCTTCCTGTTTTTTTTAATATAGGAAAAACAACATCATTTTGTTGGGTCCCTAAATAAATAGATTCCATCTCCACTTCTATGATCCAGCAACTCATTTGGCATCCTATCTAATAATGCTTTTTCTGTCTTTCTTAGACTGTGATTTCCGCCCGGGATGATAAAAGATTGAGCATTTCCTGGCTGCTGGGCCCGAAAAGACACAATTTACAGAGTTTCTTTTCTGTATACAACAATTTTAGAGCAAGAGAGGCACATCAGATGGGAGACCAGAGATCATTTCAGACCTTCCTGGTCATGCTGCCACTCCTGATGCTCCTCAGCAGGCTGTCCCCACTGTGGGCCTTTCCCTTCAGCCCCTCCCTGGACCTGGACGTCACCCCCAGGACGACTGTCATCGCCAAAGGTGAGAGGACTTGTGTTTGAGGTTTTAAACAGTGAGGCACCCCTTGATGAGGGGTTTTGTGATAGGTTGAATGCAACCCATTTATTGAAGGTACTACGGAATCTAAGACAATGTTGTGAAATTTGTTAGAGTTTTACTACTTGTTTGCTCAGGTGATTTCCCAACATGCTTAGCAAGATTAGCCTCAGCAGTGGCTGCAAAGCTCGGAGAATAGAAGTAGGGCACATAGGCTTTTTAATCTTATCTGAAAACACTTGCAGTACCGAAGCTTTTTGTATTCAGCAGATATCTCCATCAACGTAATAGAAAAAATGCTTTGCCAATATCTTAAGAGCCTCTTATTTCTTTGTATATTACCAGGAAAATGTGAAACAGTCATAGAAGTTTCTTGGAACCTTTAATATCGTGAAAACAAATCTCACAAGGTCAAAACCGAGTTTGTTAAATTCCAGTTACTTTTAAAGTCTAAATTAGTTTTGAACATCTTTACTGGTAATAAGATTTTGGCTGCCTTTGGATCCGTTCTCTGTCAGATGATCCCACTCTGCTTCAGTAATGTTGAAGTCCGGCTCTGGGGAGGATTCATGCCTCCGTCAGAGCTGTTGCCGCTGATTTTCAATCCTCATCTTCTGTCATTTGTGGACAGCTGAGATATAAATCAATAAAATATGTATTTTTTTATTTGACTGATACTTTATAAGGAAAGTGCCTTAAGAGACATATTAAAAAAATGATTTTATGTTATATGAGGAGACAGTATTGGGTCATCTCACGAGTTAGTTAGGGACATTAAGATGCTTAAAAAGCAGATGGGCAGATAACAAGGCTTTTTAAAAAAAAATAAAAACACAGGTCTGATTGATTGGGAAAAGGCCGAGGTCAGGGTCAAAGAACTAGATATGTGTCTTACATTTACCAACAATAAAAGTCAAACAGTGTAGTGATCCAACGTGGGTAGGTAGGCAGATGCTTTCCCGACGTGGTGAAACACAGCCGGGAGTCTCACGCAGCTGTAGCTTTGAGCTGAAAGGACCTGAAGAGAACAGAAAAGACAGCAGCAAAAACCAGCGTATACACGGAGGGGAATCCCAAATGGTCCTAAGCCACACCCGGTCTGCATTCCAAATAAAACACCTGGTTATCAAGAATAAAAAAGAGCTTTATGACATTAGCCATCCGTATACCACAAGCTTGAATCAGGCTTTTTTCTTTTTGGACATGCGTGTTGCAACAATAACACAAGCACAACAACAAGCTATTAGAAAATTTAAGGATCCAGAGACTCAGAAATTCCCCAAAAGTACGATTTTGAGCCTATAATTTAACACACCTGCACCAGACCATTAAAAGATCGGCTCGCTGTCCTTATTTGTTGCTGCTGCTGAGGCCTCCCCCCGTCCCCGTTAAAGAAGTGGCACAGTTTTTGAAGCTGGCCCTGAAGAGCTCCTTCATGCTCGGAGTTATTAATCGCCTCTCTCATGCCCTGTCCTAGATCACACGGCTCAGCAAACGCCTCTAATGAAACAATAGACAAGAGGCCTCCGTAAAAGAGGTCCTGAGCACTGCAGACCTGATTAGAGCTAGTGCAGGAAATACTGCTGATTAAGTGTATTTTGGTAAAGAGTGGGTATTTACGCCCACCATCAGCACCTCTCTCTTACTCCACTCACTTCCCGGCTCTTCACCTCTCTGCTCCTCTCTCTCTCTCTCCACTTCCTGTCACTGCGGCACAGGCTAGCAGCGCAGCTGCAGCAAGGTGGGAACTCCGGCGCTGGCAAACCGAAACGCTCTCCTCTTACCTCCACTCCACCCATCTCCACTTTCCCTCGCTTCAATCCTCTGGGGATGAGTATTATTAGTGGATGGGCGGAGTGAACAGGGGTGGCTCTATTGCCTGCCAAGCAGTGACAGTTTGAAATAGGAGGAAATGGTCCAAGGGGTGAGAATAGAACTGAGGATGTGTACTGCTTTTGTACTTTTAAAAGAATGTTCCTAAACAGTTGTAAGACGCTTTTTACACAACTTATGGTACATCTGAGAAAACTACAAAACTTTTGGAACAATGTACGGATGAGACTAAATCAGAGATGCTGAGTAGCAAAGCCAAATGCCATCTATCTGTTTGTAGCTTTTTGTGTTCTTCTTTTCCTGTTCCAGTCCATTGGTTTGATGTTTTTTAGTTTGCATGCTGTAGTCCTGTGTTTAGATCCTCAGTTCCTCTGTTTGGCTCTCTTACCACATCTGTCTGTAACTCCATCAGCCACAGCTGGATTCCCTTCTCTCATTTTTATATCTCTCTGCACCAAAGCTCCTGCATTGAATTGTTCAGCCTGGTCAGATCCTTGTGTCAGCCATTAGCATTAGCCCTTCCTTTTTGGTCTTGTCTCCATGTTGGGCTGTTTACACTTGTGTTTAAGTTTTTGGTTTTCCAGCTTAGCTAACGTTGTTGTTTGTTTTAATAAAACCTTCCGGTCGTCTGTCGCCTCTGGACAGCTCCTTTCCACATGTGGGTCATTTGGACATTATCTGTGCAGATAGCTCATACCAACTGTCAAGCACAGTGCTAGAGGGTTAATGGATTTTGGCTCGTCGAGCCTCAGAATCTGGATGCCGTTCAGTCATTCAGTCCAAGATGAACTCCTCTGTATACCAAGTAGAGTCAAATACGAGGCCATATGTGGTACAGAGAAATCCAATATTGGATAACGCAATAACGATCGCAAGCAGGCAAGCATCTTAAAAAATTTATTTATTGGTTTTAGAAGATTTTTACTCTTTGGCTCTATTATGTTGTATAAGGCATTTTGCAGTATAAGTTGTCTATCATTGAGTTATTGATGAAGCTTTGTGTTGTTATTTTCTGAGAGAGTCCTCCCATGTGTCGGGTTTGCTCATTTGCACATCTCTCTCTGTGCTTCACCCCCGGAGAAAGCTGTCCTTGACCTACTTTCTGATCAGTAGGGGGTTGTGTGAGAGTGCAGGATGCCCATGTGTCTCATGGAGTGCCATCTGACTGTGCAGTATGTGTGAGGCTGTTTGGGCATGTATTTGGAGAGTCTGCTCACATGTGCACCCTCTGTCAGTTTCCCTATTGAGAAACACGCCAGAAGGGAGGATCTCGAGGAGCAGGTTTCCTTTCATAATGATGAAATGTGGGTGTCGGTATTGATGGGCGACTCTGGAGGAGGACTTGTGTTTCTGAGCTCAGATGAGGGGGCACTTGTTAATGTACCTCATGCCACTGATAGCTTGCATATGTGGGAGGACAAGGACATGCTGTATCAGTGGAAGCTCAGATATATAATAAAATCCCATAAGGCTTAAGTACTGAGACTTAATGCACTATTAAATGCAATTTTAGGATTTCACTTTCAATGCAAAAACCAGCATTAGCCCCTTATTTCCTATAATTTATTCTTTCTAATGTGATGGTATAGTTTTCGTTGAACTATCTGATTATTTTCCTTCTGCTGTTTAAATCATTTTGATATCTTTAAATGAATTCATTATGCAGGTTTAATATTTGGAAGCTTTTTTTCATTCTTCTCTTCAACCTAATTTTAGCTATCGCAGAGAGCTGCCCTCATTAAAAACGCAAACAAACCGAAGAAAAACAAAAAACATGTGCAGGTCCCTGACATATTGAGATGTTTTTTTGGAGGGCAGCTCTGGCTTTAAAGATGTTAAAGCTACAGTGGTGATTTGCACACCTAACCTTCCCCAGGCTCTGTAGAAGGGGCATGCATACCAGAAATATGTACTTATGGAACACGTGTAATCAACACGTGAATTTAATGCTGTTGGTAAGACCTATATCTTCAGTGATGGAGTGCAATATGCAGGTAATATTGATAAGCCTGTTGGCTCGTGGATTCACACAATGTCAGCATTTTTGGCCCACTGTCCTTCTTGAATCTGGCTGCAGCGGCCATGTTGCCCTCAAGTGTTCTTTATCTTATTATTCACATTTGTAACCGCCCGTTTGTCTGCCAGCACCAAACTAAATGGTGTCTTTGGAATGTGGAATTTGTATTTTTGTGCAGGTGGTGTTGTGCTGGCCACTCATGGGTTAAATTAGTATACCTATATACCAAAGACAAACTCAGTAGCCTCAAATCTGCAAGCATTTGAGTCAATGTATCGATATATGAACTGGGGGTCACATGCAAGTATTTTAATGTTTTCCTACTTTTCAGCCTCAGTCGTCTTTTTGGCTCGTGCCAAGTCTTAGTTGACTAATTCTGAAAACATATTCAGAACATTTCCAAAAGACTGCAGCATAATCTGCCTTCTTAAAAAAATAAAATAAAAAAAAGCAAATAAAAACTAAATAATATAGTAAAAATGATGGATTAACTTTTTTACCTAAGTGTTATAGTTTGATGGATAATCCTTGTTAACTGAGTATATCACCATTACTGTATTTATTGTTCTCAGGATATTTCTTGTTTATCAGTGGAACATATCAGAGGGAGAAATGTTTAGGAATATTTTGGCATAGTTAATATTACTAGCTAGCTTTTTAGGAACACAGTTATGGTTCCTTTCTGCAAAAATCAAAGCTACACATGCAGTTTGATTTCATGTTACTGGAGAGTGGCTGAACCTTTGACTGTGTTTTGAACTCATATTTTCCTATGGGGTGCTTGTTTTGGCTTCCTCTGCTTCTGTCACCAGACCTGAAGTAATGCAGATGTGAAATATTGATGTGCTGTAAGCTTTTTGTTGCTGCTACGTCTAACAAGCTGAGTTAGCGGAAGCCGTTTTTGTTTCTACACCGCTTGCACTATTATTGTTGTGGTGGAAGTAATGTGATGCTAATGTTTTTTTTCTCCAAAATGTCACTCTTTCATACTGCTGTCAACAGTTACATTTAATTCAATTACATTTTTATCATCACCGGTTTTATTTACCTATCAGTCTTTCGACATTTCTGTATTTAAAGTAAACTGAACACATTCAGAACTGATAACATATAAATGTGGCCCAGGTTGCTGAAGTTTAAACTACTATTGGTACAGATGGGCATCTCCATGTGACAATATTTAGTGTTTTCTCTGTGGTATCATTTACTTTGGATTTAAAGAAACTTCCATGATGCTTTTATTTATTTCCCCCCTGAAGGCTTGAAAGCGGGATTTTTTTTTTTAAAGGATCCGACAGATGATGTGAGCCTTTAGAAGATGTGAAATAACACCGGGCCAATCTGCGTATTGTCTAAAGGAGTTATGTTTGGCTTTCTTTTCAGAGATGAAAGTCTTGGCTGTCTCGCGCCTCGTGCGTGCACGCAGTAGTCCCCTGGCTGAACAATGATCTGTGAAAGTCTTGGCTTTGACACAGGCTCTGAAAAAGCCTGCTGTCTTTGCGTCATCAGTACCAACGTAGAAAACATCGAAATGATAACCACTAAGTGGCCTCTCTGAAAAAGGGGCTAACATTTGTACTCACACTGATGCTCATCTCTGAAGCATCCAGTGACACAAATTTCTAAAACATGCAGCCCTATTTGTATCATCCATGCCAGCGGTGAAAATATTGCCAATAATTGCGAGAATGAACAGTTGCATTATTTATCAGTGACAGTGTTTAATTATGTTTCATTCTTCAATAGCTCTTTGATTTATGTAAATTATATGTTGTAAAAAACATCCTCATACTGATAGCTCAGGCGATTTGACTTGAGTATAATTTGACCTGTACTTGACCAGGCCGGAAATAAAACACCAAGGGGTGTCAGAAAGTAATTTGATAGCAGTACATAGTTCTCACCCTTTTAAATGGTGTTGAAAAAAACAAAAGGAATCAGATCTGTGTATGAATCTCTTTGATCTACGCTCTAATTAAGATGTGATCCTAAAGAAATCTGCTGACTGTGGGTTATGTGGATTAACCAGCAAACAAGGACACCATTGTGTTATACAAGCCTTTCTTTTTATTTTACTTTTTGATCTTATGGAGTCTGAAGGATACTATATATTGAGGTTTCCCTTTAGTTGCTGAATGCGAGATATCATCTTCTTTGCAATCTGGTTGGTCCTGTCTGATTATCCTTCCCGATGTTCTACATTGTCTTGCAAGAAGAGTTCAGTGACCTAGAAAAAAAGTGGCACACGTCCCTCCAAAAATCCAATTATATGCTGCTACATCAATGTTAGCTTCGTATATATGTTAGTCACCCATTCCATGGACGCTGATGCATCGCCAAACCATCACAGGGGCTGACTTTGTCACCTCTCTAATCACAGCCTGGAGGGGTTTTTCATTTCTGACATTTCAAAGATCTTTGTCAGTTTTGGAGGTCTCAAGTATCTGAAAATAGTCCCCAGTCTTGGTTTATATGAGTTCTCCATAAGAAGCTGCTTGAATATTCTTACCATATCATGCAGTGTACATGTTGGAAGATCAACGCTGCCTGGATTTATAGATATTTTTTTTTAGCAGATTGTTTATTTTTTTGACACAGTTATGCAAAAAGTGGTGAGCCACAATCAACCAGTGCTTAACTATTGGTGGAGATTCCATTTTATACCCAATTGTGACACCCTCACCAGCTAACTTATAGAATATTAGGCAATAGTTTTTGCCTCTCAAAGTACATTCCTTGTTCAGGAAAACTGCAACAACCAATAGGGGCATGCAACTTTTAAATGGTTAATCCAGGGTTTAAAAAGTTTACAATATGTAACAAAATGACTGCATTGTTCTTTGGGTAATCATAGTCACTGCAGTTGATTTCAGTGAATCTGATAAAACCAAAAACAATTTGAGCTCAGCGTCTGTATTTGACTGTGGTGAATGGAAATAATAGACTCAGCACATGACACACCACTGCACTTCACCTTTTTCACTTCTCATGCAAGGACAGTTGCATATATTTTCTTGCATAACACACCGATGAGTTTACATGCTCTTGAGCCTGGCAAAGAAATGAAGAGGTTATTACGCAATGCGCATAGACTTGACAACAACTGACAGTCCTGATGTCCTCGGAAATCAAGTCAGTCTTTCCTTCAAGCATTTGTACCCAAATCTTTCTTTTTGCACGTGGACGATTGCATGTGCGCCTGTGTGTGTGCGCTGGTCACATGCTCACCATTGTGAGTCCAGTGATCAGTGAGTCACACAGGAAGTCACACACTCCGATGACTGTGGTACAATGACAGACAGGCAGTGGATTTACTATCAACTGGGACCCAACATGGAGGATTACAAATATGTCAGAGTGTGAGTGTGCGCCACCTGTGACGGCTCAGCGTGTATACACAGTCATTTTGGCAAAAAAGAAAAAAAAAAGCAACACACAATCCTCAGATCTTCTGAGTCACTGCCAAAGATTTCTTCTCTCTTTTTTCAGGTGATGGTTGAAAGAAGGGTGAGTATGTGTGAAAAGAAGCTAACAGGTGTTTAAGGCGTGCAGTTGTTTTGACGTCTTCCCTTCACTGAACAATGTGCCTCGCACAATCACACAAACCAGCCTGTGCTAATAGAAGCACAAGCGCACACTGGATGACAACAGTAAATAGAAACCAGCCGGCTGGCAAAGAGGCTTCTGGCACACCTCAGCACTCTGTTGACTTTCCTCATCGATTCTGTAGCAAAGCGCAAGGTACAGCGTGTTTTTTGGACGTGTGTGTGTGTGTGTGTGTGAGTATGGGCTATGGAGACTAAATATTTGCCCCGGGGAACAGTCGCTCAGCATCTCTGTGGTTCTGTTGTTGATATTTATACCTATGAAGTTTTGACATCTGTCTTCTAATCCACATTATTCACAATAACTTTCTTTGTAGCAAGGCATACAAATAGGGTTGGAATTTCTTGACAAAAAAAGCTTTTCTTTTACCTTACTGGTACTTGAGTTTTCCATTAAAGTGTTGTGTTTTGAGGTCAAGAACAGACAAGCCTATTCTGCTTAACCCACACATTTTCGCTGTTTTGAATGTTTCGGTGATTCAGGACCGAACATGATATCAGTTTTCTTTCGTCCGTCTAGATGTCATTCCATTACAGATCGAGGGGCTTTAAAATAAGAGCAATCACGCCGGATCTGACATCAAGGTCACTGCCTCAGCTGCCCCGAAGCCAGGGTCACTTTGTGACCACTGCAGTCCCTCTCATCAGTGTTTTTGTTATATCATGCAGCCACTATTTTTATAAGATAGAAACCAAGGCTTTCGCTCGCTCGCGTATGACGCATGAGTTGTGGGCTCGTCACTGTGCCTTGGGTGACAAAACTCACTTTGAACCTGATCTCAGATAAAATGCAGTTGTTTCGTTGATGCATTCCTACATGTGTATGCATGCTTTTTCTTACATATGTATAACCTATGCATAGTTTAGTGCTCTATTGTGTACTTACCTATTAAGTGGATATTCTATTGTTTGTTGAGTACTCAGCCCCCTTTCACAAGAGCCAACCCCACCCCCACCTCAGATGAATCCCCTGTTGGCATGTCCTGACCTTTTGACTGTCTTAGAGCAGCGTCTTTACCAGACTGCTCCTTTAGATTTTAGGCCACTTCTCCAAGAAATGATAGAAAATACTCACTACCCTCTCCAAGATGTCATTTATCAGTTATCTGTGCTCCCTTTAGATGAACTTCCCTGCTAAAACACAAAAAAAAACACTTATTTTGACAGCATATATATATATATATTTGAATCACGCAATCACAATATTTTTTTTTGCATAATTCCGGGTTTTTAAAGCTTACTTTCACAACTCGCATATCAGTTTTGATCTTACTGTATCCGTCAAGTTAATTAGTGAGTCCTAAAAAGACAGATCTAAATGTGCAATATCATTCTTCCCTCCGTTATGCAGGACTGACAGAACCCAGCGTGATAAGAACTCAGTTATTGACCCATGAGAGGTGCCCTGTGGTTGTCTGATTAGTAAGAAAAGTCTGTCAGCATGCAGAGTGTCGAAAGAAGGACTGCAGCGTGACTCAATCTGTGGGCTTCTGAGGTGTGGTCTGGAGCAACGGTCGTCACCCACAGTGGCCATGTGATAGCCGGACAAGCTGACGGTCATGTGGAGACGAAAGCTCCGTCCATGTGATGCGGTGGAAATTTGGAGAGTTTTTCGTCCTTTCGTATCATGCAAGATCAAACATGCTGTGAGAGTTGCTGTCACCCCCATTATCATCACTGCTATTGTTAATTAAGGCTGGAAAAACATGAGTCAGATCACATTTGAGAAAGTAGAGGTGGGTCAAGGTAACCTATATCTGCCATGTTCAGTTTTTTTTAAACTCATCATTACTGTAGACAGCTTTGATAGTCACTGATTTTAAATGGAAATTAGTAGTCTTATCTCAGAATATTCAGTGATATGTGTTTTTTTTTAAGATTACTATTGGATAGTGTTGTAGCTAAAGAAACCTCTAGTTTCTAAACTTGGCAAAATGTGCTGCCATAATGAAAACTGTAATTCTTCTCCTCTCCGTCAAAATTCCCATCCCTAAGTTATTAATCCCTTTAAGAAATGTCAGTGCTCCTTTAAGAAATTGTATTTAAAAGTAGTTTTGCTGAGGAAAACCTCTCGTAGCCTTAAAAATGGTTTGGGGTTGGACAACACCTTCTTCAGCTCATGTCACCTCTCCATTCAGGCAGTCTGCCGTCCTTATGAATGAAGTGTTATGCAATCTGCATATTTTATACGTAAGTGTCAAAAGACATGTTAATTGCACCTTTTTAATGAGTGCTGACAGAGCCAGAAGAGAAAATTCTGAACTAACAAAGGAAGATCACAATAAACATCTTTGAACTTGTATCGTCCTGCTTTGTTGGTCTCCATTATGTAAGAAAAGAGGAGGAAATGGGGGTTGAATTTGTTTTTCTGCTCCCCTTAGCTGACACCAAAGGAAGCCAAGAGGATGAAACTGTTTCTGAAACGCGCCTCTAACCAGCTGATTTACTGTGTTTATTTATTCTATTTATTTGCGGAAAAGGCATAAACAAAGTTTGAGTTTTTTTTTTAAAAGGGTCTGATCTTTAAAGCCTGGCTTTGCTGGCCAGAGCTTCCTTCTAAATCCACCTTTGTTTTTTATTTCTTCATGTTTTTATGTATGCTCTGTCTTTTTTTTCTCTACCAATCTGGCTCCCTTGTGAATTTTAGCATTTTGGGTCCTGCCCTGAATTCACCATGACACCATCTTTTTTTAAATTATTCATAGTATGAAAATAAAAGGTTTTGTGAGGTTGCATTGGCTTCCGGATTCCCCTTTGTGTCTGAAGTTGCCCTTCTTGCCTCCCACTTACAGATGCAATCCAGTATCTGAAGTTGATCAACTTGGGTATATGAAACAAACCTTGCTTACTTTGTAGTAATTAACAATTTCAAGATGTTACACGGCTGTTCTGTGAACCTCTTGGCTGAGCCAGACCTTCGTGGCTCCATCAGAAATAGAATAACTTGGACAATAGATGAACTGTGCAGTGTGCAGGCCTCACACCTGAAAGAATCAATTGTCTCACATAGGTTGTCTTATTCGTCAAAGCTGAGACACGATACAATCGGTTTAAAAGTGATACCAAAAAGGAAAGAGGCAGAGAAGTGTTTTGTAGCTTAATATGCCCATCTGCCCCGTGCTGACTCATGTTCCTCAGAGTGACACCACTGATACCTTCACTTACCTCTTGTTCTCTGATGACAGCTGTTCTTTCTGCATGTGGGGTTTCATTCTCCTGAATGTCAGATTTTGTTAGTCAGACATTAATCACCCACTCTGAGCGCAAATCAAAGCTCAGTAAACCGACGTCCACACAGAGGGAGATTTTCTGTACCCAGAAGGAAAAAAAACAAAAAAACAATGCCCTCCTTTTTCTCTGTCTCACAGCAGCAGTGCAACATGCCCCCGTTTCTGGAGAGCTCCACTAGGGGAATGTTCAAAATTTAGTTTAGTGCACCGGGCCAATTATTTAGCAATGGAA
Organism: Menidia menidia; assembly: GCA_907169785.1. NCBI lineage: Eukaryota > Metazoa > Chordata > Actinopteri > Atheriniformes > Atherinopsidae > Menidia > Menidia menidia. The sequence continues at coordinate 2,074,872 of CAJRST010010001.1, read as the reverse complement.
TGAATAATCTGTTTATCTACACCACTTAAAGGAAGCCAACCGAAGCAACATCCACATGGTGGCAAAACTCGCTTATAGTGGCGATTGTTTGTCGAAACAAACATCAAACGAAAAGTTCCTCAAGCCACTAAGAGGCAATGGGGTCCAGTTTCTATACGCAGGAAAGAAAAGAGTTCATATCCAAACTTCTTGATTCTTGTTGAAGGTTTATTGGTTCCCTTTTTTGCAACAATTACAAAGTTCAAACTTTCTGTTCTCTGGCTCTTGCTTGCTCTGTCTCTTGTTCTGATTTCTTATCCTGATCTCTTGTCCTGTGGACTTGTCCTGATCTCTTCTCCTGTCCTGGTAAAACCATAGGCCCCAACCCATATGCCTGCTGGTCCTTTACCAGGCCCCTATATTTATAGGCAAGTGGACTGACCCACATGACCCATTTCCTGCTTAACTCAAATAATGAATAAGAAAAATAATAAGACAAGAAATTAAATAGAATCAACAATTATTAACCTGCAAAATAAATACTGTAAATTAATACAAAAAATATACATTTAAGAATTAACTAACAAAAATTCAAATGCATAAAGAAAAAGAATAAATAGCTCCAACATCGCTCTCTGTGGCAGTGCAGTAACCCCTTGTTTGCCCCACTTCTTGCAAAAATCTCACCCGTCCCCCCCATTCACACACATCCGGAGCACAGCCAGCACCACTGATGTGATTTGGCAGTACTGGGGCACAATTCCTGCTGAATGCCCTAAAAATTGTGCTTGACATGTGCCCCCGTCCCCTTATTGTGTCTCTTCATTAGTTCTCTCCGCCTTCACTTTAGCGACACCCCCCCCCCCCCCCCCCCGCCACCATCATCTCCCAGATATGTTGTCCAGCTTCAGTCACACACATTTAACATTTTCATGTGGTGTGAAGACATCCGGACTTCTCAGTGTCTATGAAACAGACAGGAGGCACACATAAGCACAATCTTAAAGAAGAGAATTTTAAACTGCAGGGCGGACGTCTTTTTTATTCTTGTGAGTTGTGTGTTGTGAGTTGTGTAACATTCATTCATGATTCTGCCCCCTTACTTGTTTTTGCCCTGAGAAGTCGTTTTTTCCATGATGGCCTCTTAAAACAACGGCAGATATGTTATCTGGTCTTCTATGAGGAATTTTACCAATAAACCTCACCTCAGGTGTCCATGGTTGGATTAAGGTTTGGTGATAGAAGCCATTTTAGTGGTCTAATGTCTTTAGATGTTTGTCCAAACCAATCACTGAACTGGTAGAGTTGTTTACTCCTGTTGGGAAGCTTTGTATCTGAATTTGCCAAAAAGATCCAGAGAAGCTTAAAACAGGCTGTTCAGCACCAACAGTTACTATCAAAGCTTTTTTTTTAATGAAGTTTGTAGTTGAAGTCCTGTGTGCCAAACCTAGAATAACACGCAAGCCCTCAGTAGCATTGACAATCTGTAGTTTTGAACTCCAGAAGCTGGAAACTTGCTGTTTGATTGTTGAAATTCATTCTCAGGTATGATGGGCACCATTCGTTTTCGGGGCTCTTCGCAGAACTACAGCACGCTGCTGCTGGAAGAGGAGGCCGGGCTGCTGTATGTGGGGGGCCGGGGGGCCTTATATGCTCTCAACGTGTCCAACATCTCCACACCTGCGAACCTCACCGTGAGTTTCAACACATCTGCCAGCCTTTAAGATGATCACAAAACTGCCCCTATTGAGATTTGAAACAGCAGCTGAGTCCTGGAGTTTTAAGGGAAATGTTAACAGAGGAGAAACTAATAATAGTCTTAAGGAGATTGGGCAAATTGCATTGTGTTCCAGCAGTGCTTATGGATATGGGATTAAATGCACCAGGCGTTTATTCAAGAGTTACTGAAGAGAGTCAGAATTTAGTGACGCAGCCAGAAAATGAAGTGCGCTGCCCTTCTCTCTCCTCTCTTCCTGTTTATCACACGCACTCGGTTGTTTTTCCCTATTAATCCATCCCTTCCCTGCGTATTTATAGAGCCTATTTATCTATTTGTCTGCCTTTATTTATCGAGCCAACTGAGTCATGCTATTACCCCCCATTGTTTGCAGATTGATTGGGATGCTTCCCCTGAGCAGAAGAAGCAGTGTCTAAACAAAGGCAGAAACAATCAGGTACAAGGCTGCAGCCTTCCCCTCCTCTTTATTTGTTCTTTCTCGAAAACGCTGTATTCACTCAGATATATAAGTTATTACATAAGAGAACAACATGGAACCCCCATTCTTTGTCGAGCACAAATTGCACATGACAGCATCCGAGATAATAATCCTTTCAATTGCGTTGTTTTCTCTCCACAAAGCCCAGTGACACCAAACCGCAGACCAAATATTTGAGAGAAATCACACTGATAATTATTTGCATGAAATGGCTCTGTGTGTGCATTGGCCTATGATCCCTCCAGCCATTTCTGGTTTTTCAGCCTAAAATAACCAGTTTTTTTATCCTTTCTCTGCAGACAGAGTGTCACAACCACATCCGCTTCCTGCAGCGTTTCAATGAAACTCACCTCTACGTCTGTGGAACAAATGCCTTCAGACCTCTCTGTGCTTATTTAGTAAGACGTCATGTGGCTTAATCCATACAGTTACAACTCAAAATGATAAGAAATCATCTAAGGTGTCTTTTCTTATTTCTTACAAGGATGCAGAGAGGTTCAGCTTCACCTCTGGCTTCGAGGAGGGCAGAGACAGGTGTCCATACGACCCAGCTAAGGGATACACAGGACTCCTCATAGGTATGTCCACTCCTTTAATCCTTCACTTTGCTTTACAAAATCCAATAGTGCTGGTGGCACTACGAGGTTATTGTTAGGCAAATCAGTAGTTTTTAAAGAAATGCTAACATCATTATGCTTAGTATCTGAGAAGATTCATCCTCTGAATCAGTGTCCAGATATAAACCCAACACATTTAAAACTAATTTGAACCATTACCTTGATACATTTCTGCAGGATAAAAAAAACTTCATAACAGTGATAACAACTAACTGTTATGTTTATTTGTCTGAATTACCAGTATTTTCATTCAGTTTTCTAGTTCATTCCAATTGCCATAAACCTTTTCATATTGATTTGTGTGTGTTCTTTATTTGAACTGTCCTTGATACCATTGGTGATATACTGCCTAAAGGTAAAAGCAGCTAAGCACAAATGATGAAGTACATAAATCTCATTAATTATAAATGCCCACAACAAATCAAGAATATAATTTTAGCTATTAGTTATTTAAAGTATACATTTCTTTTGTACATTTTGGTCTCAGTTGCAAGAACTTCTTTCATGTAATTAAGTTGTTGTTTGAACTATGCTTTTTAAGTGTATATTGGTCCTTTTTAAGAGCAATGTGTCCTGGAGTTACAAAAACATCAGTTTACCCTTCAAGCCTGGAGTGACACATACATACTCCACTTTCAAGGCACTCTAACTATTTTCAGTTTGCAAAAAAATACAGAAAAAAATCACCCTTATTACCTTGAAATGATAGCTGAAGGTTTCACCTCCTGAATATTTTTAATTTATCCTTCTAATTCTTTAGAGGCAGGGAAAGAAAAGGCTTGCAGTTTTCCCTCAAAGCAAACAGAATTTGGAAGGTCTGAGGAATTAGCTGTAAGACAAACATTTGATTTAGCAGATTTTGTGAATGGACTCTTTTTAGTGTGCACAAGTGGCTCCTATTGCTTTGTGTTCTGTTTATGAAACAAATGTGTTTTTTTAATGAAAATTATGATTATTTAGGTTTCTGTCCTTGTAAACAATTTAAGTATAAAGATGCAGATACAAAAAACCAGATACCTAAACAGGAAAAATTTAGATTGGCACAAATGATTCCAGTATTTTCAGAGTCAGGGGGGTTTGGGGGACATGGTGCTTGCCTGTTTTAAGCCAGAAAGGTATAAACAGCGAGTCAAAAAGGTTAAAACACTCTCAATAATGTCTGAACCTGTATGGTATTAAACCAGATTTGGATTCAGTATCTTAAACGCAGCGTGACTGGCATGCCACTGTTTGCCTCCTCCCTCTGCAGGATGCCCACTGCTTTCATTTACATGTGATTAAATGATGAAGTCTTAATTTGTTTGTGTCTCAGTCCATCCACCTCCAACATGTTTTTTTCCTTGATTGGTTAATTAGATGGTGAGATGTTCACAGCCTCTCAGTATGAGTTTCGCAGTTCCCCAGATGTCCGCAGAAACTTCCCCTTCCCCACTCTGAGGACAGAAGAGGCTCCCACCCGATGGCTTCTGGGTAAATATTCATGAATAAAAGAAAAAGAAATCGACTAAGTAATGGCGAGGAGCTCAAAATAGCTGGAGATGTACTGATTTATGCAATCTTTTTCTACTCAAAGTAAATCTTCTTTCTAATTTGGAGAATAGAAGTAGCCTGAAAGATGCTCTGCACTGCAGCTCTACCTGGTCTGGTTGCGGTGATTCAATCACACTTAAAAGCCCCGCGTTCAGTTTCCAAGGAGACACTTTGTAGGTTGCTAATAGGTCCGCGTGTGGACATGTGGATTTTCTGCGTGTTTGTGTGCAGAGGCCGACTTCGTGGGCTCTGTGCTGCTGAAGGAGAGCGTCAACAGCTCGATCGGCGACGACGACAAGATTTACTTCTTCTTCACCGAGAGGAGCCAGGAGCAGATCGCCTACCCGAGCCAGACCAAGGTGTCACGGATAGCCCGGGTCTGCAAGGTCAGAGACTGTGCGACCAGATCAAAGCACGGTCGGCCACGTGACCGCTTTCACAGGGACGGTCGTGAAAGATGGGGTTTGAAATGAGAGAGGCAAAAAGCTACCAGTTATGCAAAAGTGATGGGATTATTTCATGCTTTATGTCAGTGATGCAGGGTGAAATGAGCTGCCACTCTCCTCTTGCTGTAATTTCTGTGCTGAATGGAGAAGCTACTGGGCGTCTCTAATCGCAGTTTCCTCCCTGACTGCAGCCTTTTCTGTGCCACTGTTGCCAGGCAAAGCACAAGTCCACAAACTTCTACACCCAATAGCCAACCTTCTCCCTGCTTTTATCGCCAAATCACCTTCCTCCTCTTGTCATCTTTTTCCATTTTCAACTCATTTCACTAGTAACAAGCCTCCCTGGTTGAGACGGCATGCCCAGCATCCATTCCTAGAGGTTTCTCTTTAACTCTTTCTGCATCCGGTCCATTTCTTTTAGCCTCTTTTCATTATCACAGGGTCTCGCAGAGTTGAAAGTGACTAAAAGACTCAGCTGGTGAGGCAACACAATTGTTTTTCTCTTTGTAAAATTATACATAATAACAGTACAGCCAGTCTCCCTCAAGAATCCGAGACAACAATGTTTGTCCAAAGTGTACATTTTTTTATTTTTGTCAGCTTTTGGACCAAAATAGGTACAGTATTATTGATAACCATACCAACACAAAGTGAAGCAAGGCTCAAACTTTATTATATGGCTGGTATTATGACCTATCATCTTCTATCCCTTTAAAGTATTTGATGGATTTTAGTAATGGCAAATATGATTTTTGTGATAGTTTCACTTGCAAAATTTAGAGATAAGACAATATTTAAAGAAAAATGCAAGCTCAGAACAAGTTTATAGGCTCAGATAAAATTATTAGTAGGACTGCTGCACCTTCCAACTTGTCTCTTACAACTTCTGGGGCTTCTGGAGATAGTTAGAGGCTGCAGGCTGATATTTGGGCTCCAGCTCAGACCTGTGCAATGCTGCAACAAAATCAAATATATTCTCACAGGGTCAAAGAGATGAGTGTTTGTGCCATACAGCATTTAGGCCTGGGTCCTGCTTATACTGCATGTATGGTGTAGCTCAAAAGCTAAAAATGAAACAAACTCCTAATTATTCTTGTATGCTTTGTTAAAATGATTGCATTTTTATTCATTAAGACTTTTGAACAATATTTCTCCAGTCATATCAGTTTTCATTTAAAATATTTACTGGCGTTCAGACCCTCCTGTCTGTCAGTCGACTCCCCAACAATAACCATTCAAATTACCCGAGGAATATTATTTGTCATCCTATTCCGTGTTTCCCACAGCAGCATAAGCCTACAGTCAACAGTCTGTTAGTTTGAAGTTCATATTCACATTTTTTTGTGTTCTTAATGAGCTAAATTGCACATGCAGAAAACTCTGGTGTTCGAAGAACGCACATCTGTTGTCGTACTGCATGATTTAAGCATTTGGGTCCATCAAACAAAGTAGCATCGTGCTCTTTTTCGCAGAAGACGGGGACCACGTTTCTCTGAAACAAATCACTGAGGAAGCCTCTCCGGCTCCTTGTTTTTTACCAATCGGAAGGAAAATAATGAAAACAATCCCCCCCGTTTTCATTTCTTAAGCCGACCATTTCCTAAATGTAACCAATTCATGATCCTTTAGACTGTTTTTAAAGCACGAACATTCGGTAGAGATGGCATTTCTAAAAATGGACTCTGGACTCCCCTCTTGCCTGTCGCTTTATCAGCGCTGTGGAGTTGTCTGAACAGTGGAGGGTGTAATAAGTCAGTGTGATCTAGGCCACGGCAGCACATGCAGATGTCGGACTGGTCCCCAGCTCAGCCCCGTGGCAGCCCGGCTCGCCGCTGGTTGCGGGCAGAATCTGCAGATAGGGGAAGGCTCTGGTTCCAAGCCTCTGAGGACTTGCCATTTTTGAGCTGCCTGCTCAACTGTGGCCTATTTTCACTGAGATAGGGAGATAGGGAGGAGTTTTTAGTTTTTAGTTTTCTCCAAAGCAAAAAAATTCTGATATTCCGTGGCGTTGGCCATTTTTGCTGCTGCGTGGATCTCCAGAAAAGCTCGAGAGGTTTCATCATGTGCTGTTTTCTTTGCATTGACTCCAAAATCTGCAGAACTGTCTGCATTGACCTGACTTTGGCCGATTTCCCCCCATGGCGTTTCTTTACATTGTTATGCTCGGATTCTTATTTTCTCCCCGTGTTTTGACCGACATAAATTGTAATCTGTCAAAGCAGCCCTCGGGCCCTGTGCATAATAATAACCCAGAAAATACTCTATTTAAGATGCCTATTTTCCCGGTAATAATGGACATATTCTTGGGTTTAACATCTGTGTGTAGCATGTTAATTTAAGCAGCTTTGGCATTTTGTGTGGGAGGTGAAAGAAAGCTGAGTATTTAGATGAACGGAGATTCCCCCCAAAGACAAACAAAGAAAGAGGAAGAACAGTGAGTCAGGGAAACAAAGAGTCAGAAAGCCTCCCTCTCTTTATTTTTTCTTTTGTAAATGAGCTGCATTAAACGTCCCTCTTGCTGCCTCACCTCCTACTGGTGCCGAAACGCAATTAGAGGAAAGGTATTACAGTTGGTCTGAGCCTGAATATCAACACTTCTGTAAGCCTCTACGTTCCAGGCTGTCTGTTCATGTGCATTAGCATGTGCACATTACACACATAATGTAAAGTTGTCTCATTCTGACAACTCATGACAACTTTGTTCAGTCATTATTCTGTCTGTTCGCTCATCTGTTGTTTCCTCTGTCTGCAGAATGACTGGGGTGGCCAGAGGACACTGCAAAGGAAGTGGACCACCTTCCTCAAAGCCAGAATGATGTGCTCAGTCCCAGAATATGAGCTCCACCTCAACATCCTGCGCGATGTGTTTGTCCTGCAGGGGAGGGACGCTCAGAGCAGTATTTTCTACGGAGTGTTCGGTCTGGAATGGTGAGGGATGATGCATTACCTATCTCATTTGTGCCTTGTATTGATCCACTTGTCATGCATTGTTTTTCTTCCCGTAGCGTCAACAGCTTGGCGATCAAATTAATTCGGAGCAGATCTTTCAAATCTGCTTGGAAAACAGCTAAATCTTCAGCTATCAGCTTAGAGCTGGAATAAGCAGAAATCTTTAAAGGCCAACATTAGAATTCACCTTTAATGCTCATTGATCAACGAGTTGGGTCTCATTTATCCTGTTCAAGGGAAGAGTGACCTGTAAAGGCAGCTAGTGGAGATCTTAAAAAGCAAAACAGAAGGACAGTTTGACCTCCCACCATCTGAGAAACAGTGAATGATGCATGATTTAAGCTCAAAAGTTGGAGAAAGAGAAGGATAGTGGACATCCCCTGACACACAAATGTATGTTCTTAATTGTTTTAAAATGTTTAATCTATAATTCTAGAAATTGGAAAACAAACGACAGAGAAAAGGTTTCTTGGACCTTTGAGAAGCTGTATTTATTTATTTTTGTATGAGCTGAGTGAACATAAAAGTGATTGATCGATATTTAAAAAAGCTTTTTTTTTTTACCTCTAAAAAGAAGCAGGCAGAAACTCTCAAATAATGCAGACTTTTGCCAGAGGAAAATTTGGCAGTGATGTAGGAGTGTGTTTGTGCTGATATGCAGAGTCATGCTGCATAAAACTGTCCCAGGGGTGTTCAGATTCTGATGGATAGGATAGCATTTCAACACTGTCTATTTCCTCCCAGTTTTTTCTGTTCTTTTTTGTATCACAACCGAATCGGTCTGCCCAGTCGTTCAGGGGACTGTCATTCACTTTCTCGCTTGCTTTCTTTCCTTTTCACACCTGTGCGAGTAGAAGCCTTCAAAACGCAGAAGAATCAAGTGTGCAAGAAAAGACAGGGACTCTGGTTTCACTTCAGTCTCATCTTTCTCGCCTGAATGCTTTTGCAGACAAGTGGGCAGAGAATGGACTTAAGAATGCGAGGCGGGCGTTTTTCGCTCATTACTAATCCCACCTTTAGGGCGTCAGACTAAGGGTCACCTGGTTTTGCGGCCGCCAACTCCCACTCCTCCGATTCACAGGTGCTCCGGCACACAACAAAGGAGGCGTTTCCTCCATGACTCACTGATGTTTTGGTTCTGTGAATCTGGTGTTGTAATTTCATTTGATGTGGATGATCGGAGAAATACAGATAAAGGGGGGTGAAATTATACAGCTGTCAGTGACATCCCCTCGCTTCTTTTCTTTTCAACACAAACTGATAAGATTGAAGAAGATGTAAGAATAACGAACAAAACTACCTTCATTACTATTTCCAGAGAACAAGAATCCCTCCTTCGTCATGTTGTTGCCTCTTCACTTGGCAGCGATGATCTGTGGTGTGTCTGAAATTGGATCTGTGGCCGTAGCTCCTCAGATCTCCGAGTGTATTCAGCTTGGCACCATTAATCCTCAGCGTGTCCTCTGGACATGTCTTTGTGGGTTTGGATTATCTTTCAGGAAGAATATTAAAGCGTCCGCTATTTGCCAGTACGCCTTCTCGGATGTGCACAAGGTTTTTGAGGGGCCGTACATGGAGGTGCAAGATTCAAAGTGGAGGGAGTACACGGGAAAAGTCCCAGAGCCCAGACCCGGATCTGTAAGTTTCGTTACAACGGATCGGATGAATCTTTTTTCCCCCCGCTGTGTAGCTAAACACTGTCGCGGTCTGTGTCTCTGAAGTGCATAACAGATCACCACAGGTCCCAGAACATCAACTCGTCTCGAGACCTGCCGGACAACGTCCTCACGTTCGCCAGACGGCACCCGCTGATGGCCACCCAGGTGCACCCTAAGGGCCTGCGCCCGCTCATGTTCAAGCGGAGTGTGAATTACGTAAAGATAGCGGCGCACAAGGAGCCGGCCCTGGATGGAAACACTTACACCTTTCTGTTCCTGGGAACAGGTGATCTTTCAGTAAAAAAAATCGATGACGCAGCATTACCGAACGTGTATCATCTCTGAAGTGTGTGTCGTGCTCCTCGTGTGGAAGAAACGTGACCGCGGTGCCGCTTGTCTTGCAGATGACGGGTGGCTGCACAGAGCTGTGAACATAGATGGAGACATGCACATCATAGAGGAGCTGCAGGTCTTCGACAGGCCGCAGCCGATAGAGAGCATGGTCATATCCTCAGCTCAGGTATTCATGAAGGGGTCGTGTCCAGCAAGCAAATACATAAAACTGTGTGTATTATTGTGTTTTATTGTAGTTGTTGAGTTGGTAGTGACTCCAGACACACAAAAATGTTTTCTCAAGCACATAAAGTAGTAATTAGTCCCAAGAAAAAAAGTCATTATTTACAATATTGGTCAAATGGGAAGCCCTTTAGTATATATTAAGTAAACAATATGTAAATACAATAAAGCTATGCTAAATTTATTATTTTTTTTCACAGAGGAGCATCTACGTTGGCTCGCACTCTGGCCTCGTTCAGGTGCCGATGTCAGCCTGTCAGAGGTACACTTCCTGTTATGACTGCGTATTCGCCAGAGATCCCTTCTGTGGCTGGGATGGGAGAGTGTGTGTGGAAATAGCTTCACGTTCACAAAGGTGAGAGAGCGAGGTGACAAATGTACAGGCCGACGCATGGCGTTTGGAAAAAAAAAACAAAGCGTAATGAATTCCTGAAAAGAAGGTCGCAGAGATTTCCTCTTGAGAGAGATGAAGCAATGTGGCCTTGGCACAGATTTTTTACGTATACACTATCTCTGCATTTCCACCTCTCTAAGCAGGGCTGTTTATTTCTTTTAATCTCTTTCCTTAACAACAACAACAAAAGCAATTACTGCAAATCTGGAATAAGACTATCTCTAAACGGAGATGGACAGTTTTTTTACACAGTACATGTTTTACACAACAATTTCAGTTGTCATTTATTTCCTCACTTTGGCCCAACAGCAATATCAGAGCGTCATTAATTATTAAAGCAGCTTCTGTACCCTCCAACACAATTTCAGTGAAAGCAGGTCTGAGACAATGTAGCTGACCTGGATTGGATTTTTCTCATGAGCACCGCTCAGCACAGCAGGAGCTTCGGCTGGAATGGAAAAGTCTGAATTTGAAATGAAGAAGAAGAAAGCATGTCGACGTGATTCCTGCTAAGTGAATCTCTGCAAATTCTGTGGTCTTTCCTCTCAGAGACCCAAAAACTGAAAGAGTGAACCGAGACAAATAACCATGATGCCCTTATGAAACATTTAAAAATTTCACAAATGTAGCATTTCACAAATGTAGGGTGAAATCTCGGGTTAAAACAATGACATCCCGTGGTCAAATTAGAGACAGCAACCAATTGAAATGATCACGTTACCTGAGGGATACAAAACAAAACACATTGATGTTTTTTTTCTCCATCAGTGAATAATTCAAGTCGAAAGAAAAAACGTTTTTAAACGCCCAAAAGCTGCACGCAAAAAAATACCCATAACTATAGCAATAATATGGTGGAGTGATGGATATTAATACTCAAAACAAAAATTTAATGTTTGTTTTATGTTTGTTTTAGATAAGTACATAAAAAAACTATTTTATTACTTTACGTCACAAAGTGGATAAACGATGGATCTTTGTAGGCCGTTTTTAGCTGGGTGTTCTGCTATTTATAGTCACAAGATAACACTCATTTTAGATTATAGTGCACGCTTCTCCTTTAAAATATGTCAGCGCTGAGCTCACTGTGTCCTCAATCAACCTAAAATGTCAGTTGTTAAGCTTTCAGTACGCACAAGTGGCTGAAATGTTTTTATGTTCTTATTTTATTTTATATGAAAAGCAGAATCTGAAGGCATCGTTGCAGGTTGAGTTTGAGCTAATTCCAGTTTTCTGTGAATGTGTTCTACCAATGAAAATCAACCAGAATTGATAAGATAATCATAAGATACAATTAATTGGTTATTATCTGTTGTGTAGTATAACGTTTTCTAAATATCACAAACATAAATCTTGTGAACGATCCGGTTGAAATTTTCCGTTTTACTCAGGCGCACACACACACACACAGGAAGAACCCAAAGCAAACACACACATACTGTGCATGCAGACAGGCGTAGTTTGGCTCCCTCCTTTACTGGGGACTGTTTGTGTCTCCCTTCATTCAAACTGCATGAGTGAGCAGCAGACATCTTAATCTCCGTTACGGCAGCAGACACATCATTCCCCTCCTGTGGATTTGGCTAATCATCACAGAGGCTGCATCACATCAAGAAAAATAAATAAAACCTGAATGTTGATGCACAAAAGTGCACAAAACCAGCATTCACTTCCAAATGGAATAACCGCCCTGTGCTGTATCTTTTAAAGGGAGGTCGAAGGCTGTTGTCTGGTATAGACATGTTTGAATTGAAGGCTATCACTAGCCACTAAATTGCTGTGAAAAGGGTGGAAAAGTGTCCTGGTGTGCTTGTTCTCTCTGCAAAAAACCAGCCGCGAGCTCCTGCTTTGCAAAATGTGGTTTCCCTCTGTGATATGATCATTAAAAGTGACTAATTGCTGAAGAGACATATGGCTCAGATTAGGCATTTGTGTTGCTCTTCGCGAGAGTTTGTTGTGATTTTTCGCACAGCTGTGAATGTTTTTTTTTTTAAAGTTTGAACTGTGGAAATATATGTTTTCTTCTAGCCCAGAGACGGCATTTGTGCGTTTTACTATAATTAACTCACTGTTACGACCGCTTAACTTCACATTTACATCCTCTAAAGAGCCCGTCGCTCCGGTGGAGGCTTTCAGGATCTAAAGGTTTAATGCAAATGTTTCAAAAATCCTCATTTCAGGGCGAACCTGACCCAGGACATCATGAGAGGAGTCCGGGGATGCAAGGAGAATTCAGGTAACGGTATGTGTCACGGCGCACACACGTGTACTTACTGAGAATCCATAATGCAACAGTATCTGCCTCACACTTAAAGATTAATACTTTTACCTCTGACCTTTCCTTCTCGATGAGTATTGAAGACTCTCGATCTCAGATTAAGGGGTTAAAAAAGTCAAACATATGCCCTTCTTTCTCTAAAAAACTCACCCACGTAGCATCTATTAAGGGATTTCATTAAGTGTATGTTCCTTCCCCATCCCCCCATGTCCCAGTCTACACATTTTAATCAGCTCCTCTCTTGCTGGAGGTCAGGCGGTCCTGCTGCTGCACTGCGGGGCTCGCAACATTTAAAGAGGCTTATGAGACGCGATGGAAAGTGATGCTGCGGCAGCATGGGCTGCTTTGTAACCCTAGTGACCTGACATCTTGTTGGATATTCATCGCTCTGTCCCGCTGTATCTTTGTCATGTTCGCACCCCTCCAGTTTCCTCGTCTCCCTTTCTTTTAAAGCTCCCTCACGTCTCCTGTCCTCTTGCTTTTTTCCTCAGTGGTCCACCGGAGGCGCTCGGTCATGTCCGGGGACGACGTTCTCCTCCAGTGCGAGCTGCGCTCCAACCTGGCCACCCCGCGCTGGACGCTCAACGGCAAGCAGCTCCAGGGCTACGGCCTCAGTTCGGGCTACCGCGTGGGCACGGACGGCCTGCTGATCATCGGGGCGCGCGGCCAGCAGAGCGGCGCGTACCGCTGCTTCGCCGTGGAGAACGCCGTCTCCGTCCTGGTCTACCTCTACACGGTCAGGGTCCACGCCGACCCCTACTTCCCCGTGGAGCCCACCTCGGCGACCCAGCCCACGGAGGCGTCCAGCCCGACCGTTTTTTCCAGCAGCAGCCCGAGCGAGCAGCCCCTGCCCTCGCCCCCCGCCCCGCTGCCCCCCGGAGCCGCCTTCCAGAGCTACAGGCACATGGAGGTGGTGTACATCTCGCTGGTGGCCATCTTAGGCGGGCTCTGCCTGGTGCTGACCGTGGTCCTGCTCTACGTCAGCTTCTGCACCCGGCGACCGCGGGCCCAGGCCCCCAAGTTCTCGCACCAAGGGCTGCACGTTCTCGGGGGGTCGGAGCGGAAGAGGAGCTCCCACTTCGAGCTGAAAACCATCTCCAGCCACTGCAACGGCCGGCAGGGCCGCCGCTCCATCTCCGTGCCCACGTTCGGGGACTTCGACGACAGCTTCCTCCAGATCATTCCCGGGGAGGGTCAGACGTCCCCGGCCAAGACGCCCCCGCCGGCCCCTCCCCTCCCCAGCCCCCCGCCGCTCCCGAACCTGGACTACGCCAACGGCCTGTCGGCCACGCTGCCCAGCGTGCTGAGGAAGATGAACGGGAACAGCTACATGCTGCTGCGGCAGGCCGACCCCGAGGGCATGTCCCCGCTCTACCACTCCTTCACGGAGGAGCTCAACAGGATCCTGGAGCAGAGGAAGCACACGCAGCTGGACCTGCAGCCGGACGAGAGCTCCATCTAGGAAATCGACCGCAGTCCGCCTGTGACCCCACAGAGACCCGTCGTCGTTTTCGGGGAGGAACATGTCATTTTCCCCGGTGTCTAAGCATCTGCAGGATCGCGTCTTTTACTGGATCCGAAACGCACAGCCTCTCCAGCTTGTCGTGACAAATACGACGCCCATGATTTCACATGATTTCACACTAAAAATCTTTAAAGAGGATTTGTGAATATTTCCCCACAGACGTCACTAAAAGATAACACTTTGGAGCCTCTGTGCGGACTCTCTGGGGGTTTGACTAAAGAGGGTGGTCAGATGTGAAGTGTTATCAGGGGAAGAGGTTAAGCAGTATTTATTTTTTTTTTTATATAACTGGGAAAATGTTTCAAGAAGAATTTAAAACGGCGGAACTGGAAGTTGGCCTCGTGCAGGAGGATGTTCCCACATGTGTCTTACTGGTTGACAGAACTGGTTTTCCAGCACTTCTAATGGGCCGACGGCGGTTTTTAACTAGTTGTGGTTGACACAACAGATTACAAATTCGCTCTTAAGTCCAAACAGTAAATGAGGCTGTTCCGGCTTAAATAGGGCTTCATCAACGGCCCACTCTGTCTCCTAGTACACTAACCCTCCAAACTAAGAACAGAACGTCTTATTGGGCTATATTTTTAAACGGCCTTATTACAAAAGAGCAGCATTAAATATCTCTGTTTTTTTTAAACACTTGAATATTTATCTAATAGATAGGAAATTGAAATGTTTTAGAATCGATTACCATGAACATTCAATGAAAGACATTTAGTTGTCGATAGTTGTTGGGACTCCAGGACCGTTTTAAGCCCAGTCCAGTGAAAATTGAGAGACTAATAAAGCTTAGAAGGACATTTAAAAAATGATCCCTTGAAACGGCTGACTGAAGGAGTGTGTTGAGCGGTTTGTATTTAAGGTTAAGATTTTCAGATTTGTTTTCTTTGAGTCACGCTTCGAACCACTCTTGTAGGCACCCGGCCAAAGTCATCCTGAGATTTGGGTTGGAGCATTGCTTCGGGTTTTGGTACATATATTTAAATTCTTTTGATACCCCTCATGTATATAGCAATAATTGCATCACTGTTGCAGCTGTTGTAGCAACGTGTTGCGCCAGTGGAAACACCTGCAGCAGGCTTCTTTTTTCCTTTGGTCTTTCTGTTTTTAGCATCTGTGTGAGAAAAAGAGATAAAGCTGTGTGCACTCTGTTAAAGGAGCAGTACGCGTGCGCTCACGTCGAATGAACCACAAGATACACAAAAGACGAGCAGTAAAAAGATGTCTTCGTTTGCCGCTTTGCAAAATAGTTATTTCATGTCAAAGCTTTTTATCGTCTCTTGAATTGCCAAGACACCGCTTTCACCAAAATCCTGGTTTTATTCCGTTTTGAAAGCGCGACAGGCTCGTTCTCTAATGTGTCAAAGCTGCTGGCGGCAGGTTGCCGCATCGGAGTGGAGGGGACCTTCACACACCTTAACCCGTGAAAGCATCCTCAGTGTTTACCTGACGCCGGCGCAATGCCAAAACAACAAAAACCGCTGAGTATCGCAGTATTTCCTTGGCAAGGGGAGCAGCTCTATGATTAAATAGCACACGTATAACTCACGGGAAAGTGACTGAAATGAATCTGTGAGTAGTTTGTAAACGTGTCACTGGCAGTGGTTTCAAAAGATCCGTCTTCCCCCGGCAGAGTGCTGACTCAGCTCCCGCGGCCGCGGCCCTCTCCGGTGACTGGTGGCGCACATCTGTCAGGCCCTCGCTGACATTAACGGCAGAGGCTGGACGGCCTCTTCGAGGAAAGGACAGAGGCAGGTGGTCTGTTCGTGCCGGCCACCGGTGCCTCTGCGGACAGAAAAAGGCCACAGGACATTTGACCTTTGTGTTCTGACCGCACCGGGCTTTTGAAAGCAGCACTTAGCTATCCAGGTGGCGCTCCCATTTCATTCATTTTGAAGCTCAAAATTGATTCAAATACTTTGCCATGAGCACATATAGACTTGTCAGGACGTTTAAACCCATTTAAAACTACCTTTGTGATTCTAAATGCAGCATCTTTTTTTATCTGACCATGTCCCTGTGACATTATGCCAAGCCCCGCCCTCTTTCTTTAGCCAAACGCGATGCAGCTTTGAATATTTTTTCTCAAAGTGGAAACCTTCAGTCTACGCGATTTCAAGAAATTTCTAAGAGCTTTGCATTTTTTTTTCTATAGAAGAAATCTTGTTCAAGTGGCATACAAAAGTTTGGGCATCTCCTATCAAACTGTTAGTTGTTAAAGAATAGCTGATCAACAGATAAAAGATTTCGTCTAACCTTTTTGTGTTTTGGCTAATTATTTTTTAGAGAAAAACCTTCTAGTTTAAATGTTTAATTTGTGGCACTCTGATGCTGAATGTGTCGGGAAGGCTTTTGGTCTAATGGCTTTCTGTGGCTGCCATAATTGTGTATAAAGAGGGGGTTGATTTAAGTTTCTGGGAACCCTCCCAGCAGCTCCATCTGGGACGATTATTGGAACTTCAAACTCTCACTATTGTACACAATAAATGAAAAACTAAGGATAAAGCCACCTTTCTCGTAGCTTATTTGTGTGCATAGTTTGTTTTCATTATATTAAATTGCTCATAGTTATTTAGGAAATCTGTTTTTCTTAGGAATGCCTAAACTTTTGCATTTTCACATCCCCCTTAATCTGTGTGAAAGCCTTTTTTTTTCATCTTATTTCGCTGAAAATGATGAAAAACTGTAAGTGTGTTGTGTCCCCTGGCCATCTTTACGAAAAACCTTTCAAAGTTTGAGACTTTCTCAGGTGAAATGGGTGTATTTGCTCCGCTGTGGGAGCGGTCAGGATTTCCCCGGAGTTCAAGCCTGCCTGGTCATTCAACCTGACCTGTGGCTACCAAGCACATGACCATTCAGCTCAGCATGCTGAGAAAGCTCCTTTGCAGTTGTCAGCTTGTTATCAGTCCTTTCAGTCTTGTTTCTCCTCATGTTGTTCCCTCCTTTCTATCCCTCTCTGCTCCTTTTCTAGCTTTCCCACCCCTCCATTACAGTCTCATCTATTACTCCCTCCATTCACGTTCACACAGTCTCAAGGACTCTGCTGAGTTTGTAAATGGCTGCTTATCCATTAGAGACTTTTTATAAAGAGCGCTCTAACTTGTGGTTTGGTGGTAAAAAAAAAAATGGAGGTATGAGAGGACAAAGAAAAAGGTATTTTTTATATTTGTACGTTAATGCTATATATTTATACTATAGGTGCACTTTGTGGGAGCGTTTTATTTAAATCGGAGTTGTGTAAAAAAGTTGTTGGTTTGCTTTTTTTGTGGCACAGCTTGTAAAATGTTTTCTGTTGTGCTCAGCGTGATGCTGTATTTAATCATGTGTTTTGCATCTGATTTCCTGCAGTCTGCTTCTCTTATAACCACGTCATGCACGCTGCTGAGCATACGGGAAGCTTCATTTGAATCTCTGACCACTGCTGCTGCTCTCAGAGACTTTTTAAATTAGACACTGTATAGTGTACTGTGTGCTTCAGGTAATATAGAATCAAGTGTACACAAACCCACTTTTCTCCTTGCTGTACGTGGACGTATTATGTAAGTGCACACTGTCCATTATTTGTCAGCCAAAGCACAATCTTCGTTTCCCTTTCTCATGTTCTGCAGCACTATCTGTTAAAGGTCATGTAGTAGCCCTTCTGTAAACTTTGAAACATGTTTCTCGTCTTCTTTTAAAAAAAAATCTGGATTACAGGCTAAACTGTGTTTTCTTCTCTGACATTTTTTCTCAGATATTTTTTGTAGGAAGAGCCGTTTTGATTTAGACTGATGAGTCTCGCATCTTATTTAAGCTTGTTAAACTTTTTTTTGTCACTTATCTGTTAAGAAGTTGTTGCACTGTACGTTCATCTTGAGGAAAAAGGGAAAATCGACGTCGACGACCAAGGGAGGAGAAGGTGATATAACATGTCGGGCATGTTCAAACTAAATCCCGTTCTCAAGACACCTCAATGCCTGATTGTTTTTCCTGCTTCAGCAGAGGCCTCCATCCTCCACGGAGAATAAACCGCACACAATAACAGAGTCATTTACATACATGGGATGGGGCAGAGGTATAACATAAACTAGGGGAGGAAGTAGGGGTAAAATTACCATTTTCAGAGCAGCATTCAAGGCGGTAACTAAGCAACTGCAACTTTATTTAGAACCTTTAATGTCCTTGCTTGGGTCAAGCTGTGCCAGCTCCCCTTGGGGGGAAACGGTGTGATGAGAGCACAGTGGATGTGATATCTTTAATTGGTGCCTCAGATAAATTAAAATGCACGAGGTGAGAAAGAAAGAACGGACTTATTACCTATCTGCTTTCTTTTTTTTTTTTTTTTGCTAGTTCTTAACTGTTCAGCATATTTTTAAAAGGAATATTTAATGGAAGGGCAGAACTGCCTAAAGCATTTACATTATCCCTCCTGAATCAGGTTTGATTTTACTGTATTTTGCTGTGATATAGCTATATCCTGCTCACGTGCCATCATGTCACTCCTTCCCACAAACATTTTTCACAAATGGTGTTTTCAGTATGTTGCCAGCAGACTATGAATATATCGGTTTTCAGACACCCGTAATCCATCATCTCCCTTCTGTCTTTTTTCCTGGCACCTCTTGGTTGTATTTCTTTGTATTATTGTTGGGAACACTGAGGTTGACGCTGCACGCCTTTTGCAGTCACAGATGATGAATTCAGCTCGGAAACTGCAGAGAAAGCCGCAGTGGTTTTGCCATCTGCTGCCTGGTTGAATTTGAGCGAATCACCCGCTGGAACGGAGCAGGTTCCCTGCTCCTGTTGCGGGACCACACAGAGGACGGCTCACGCTGAAGTCAAAAAGCCTTTGTCCCTCGAGCCATCGCGCGTCCATCTGTCGTGTTCGCTCATGCTCTGGATCATTTAAAGCATGTGCAGCAAGGACACCCTTGAACTTTATCAGTATTGAACTGTGAAACATGTACATTTCTCCATGTGCCAAGTGAATAAAAATAGAAAAAAGAAAAAGAAATTGCAACATGTGAACTTTTTTTTAATTTCCCGATTATTTTACCTTCAGTTAAATTAACTCATGGATCCAGGCTGCTGAGACACATCTGGACACAAAAGTAAACACTGACAAACACAAGGATTTACATAAGTTTGCTTTAATTTTATAAAAAAAAAAAAAACACTAGCTCAAGTTTGTTGGAATTGAACACAAATCTTCAAATGATAGTTACAACCAGCTTTCTGCGTCTCAGCAATAGCAGGCGATAAACTTCTGGAGGATTCAGGTTAAGCCAATCCAAAGGTGATATTCAGTGTTGCACACATAGAAACACCCCAACTGCAGGCTTTTCACGAAATGAGAAGAGGACAGAAAAAGACTTGAGGTCTCATCTATCATTTTCTGGGAACATCCAGGCACTGGCTGTATTATTGATCAGTCTTCATTCAGAGCTTTTGGTCTGTGGTCTGATGGGGCCGATGGACGGGGGCCGGTTGGTGAACGGGTGCCACTGGCCCTGGATGCTGGGGCTGTCTGTGTGGAAGGGCTTGCGGATGCGGATGATCTCCAGGCCTGACTGGTTGGTCAGCTTGGTCAAGATGTCAGAAATCTGCTGTGACGTTTTGCTCGTGACTAGTTCCTCCCTCACATTGCCATTTACTGTAAAAAGGGGAAGAAAAAAAACAAAACACTCAGAGCTGGTTTGAAGAGGGCAGGCGTGGACATGTGACTCTGGTGAATGTTTTTTAATGATATCTGGAGCTCAGGCTCCTTTGGGTCTCACAAAAACAGCTGTCATACTGCCCTCTGCGGTATCTAAAGAGAGCTGCATCCCCCAAAAAGAATTATAAATACCCACTATCTAATCTACATCTCTAAAGCCACAGTTTTAACCGATTGTGACCATTTTAACACAATAAAGATAAAAGTCTCCCTTTAGAAGCAATTACATCATAATCATTCAATAATCCACTTTAGGAAGTCAGCACATCTTGCATAATCTCCAATTCCTTTCTGATTATCATTTGATACGTGATTATCCACAGCAGGTATCCCAATGTCATTCATGAGTCACTATGAATTCTGTGGGGTAAAGTTTTGCAAAGAAAGACATTCAGATTTCATCAGGTGAAACAAATCTGAGGGGACTCACAGTATTCTGCAACTATCTTAGGAACTCTGCAGGACTGAGGGGAAACGTACACCACCGTCGCAGGGTTCTTTTTGGCGTAATCCACAACTCCCTCCTCAATAAAATCCCTGCAAAAGAAGAAGGCAGTAGATTGATGTTCAGGGTCGTCATACAAGGGTTTGAAACAAGGGTTTTTGACAAAATTGGGAAAGACTAAATGCAGATTTTTTGGGTGTAGTGGTGTAGTAGTAATAGTGTAGTTACGGTTACAGAGTTTTTCCAATCTTGAAATTCAGAATTTGATATCACACCCTTTAATCTCTGACAGTCTGAACCCTTTTCAACCATCTTTATGCCCATTTTTAAGGAGTCTTCAGGAATAGCTGTCCAGATAATACACATTTTTAAAATAAAGATTTTCAGAAAGCTTCAGGAACTATTCTCAAGATTCCTTGAACATATCAAAAGATCGTCTGAATGCATGAATGTAAAAATTAGAACAAATTGACAGATGGGTATTTGCACTGCTCATTAGAAAATCAAATGATCATTTTAACAATTGACTACCGTTAAAAATAATAATGCTGCTATGTGACTGAAAGCAGATTACCACTCAATACCTGACTCCTAACGAACCCTGGCCTTTCTTGGAGAAGATGAGGGAGACTCGTTTCAGCTGGCAGACATATCGGCCGACGCCATTCTGAAGGACGCTTTTCAGGAAGCGGCTCGGCGTCCCTCTGGACGTCATTGTTCCACCGTTAGCTAACGGCCCAGCTACCTAACAACTAAAACCCAAAGCCAACTACTCAATTATAAACTAAATAAAGTCCTTAAATGGCGACAAAAACAATTAGAGGACGTCTTGACGGACATGCTTTGCAGTGCAGTCCGTCGCTAACAGGGTCCGAGGTGAAACAGTTCAGAAACACCGTATTTCAAAGTTAAATAAAAAGGGGGAATGTTATCAATAATTGGTAAATGTTGTTTTGAATTACAAATAATTGTCAAAGGTATAGAATAATAGTTTGCCAGATCTATGAGTTACATGCACTAGATTCAAATTTGTCATCTATTGAAAAAAGTTTCGCACGGACTTGTTTTGAAGGCGCACCATAAAGCCCGGGTTCCTTCGGAGCATGGAGGAAAACTAGGTCAGATCGGACTAAAGGTAAAGATTGCTTTTACTTCTTTGTGATTTTATTAGATTATTTTCATTCTTATTAAGGCTTTAATGTGCCTGCATCTGCGTGCTTATGCGATTACTTTGTCCATTTGAAATAAGAAAATATCCCCAAATTCTTAGTCCTTGATGACATTTCATGTGGTTTGCAGGCTCAATGCACTAACAAGACAGCCAATGTGGAGAAACTTGCTACTGAGGGGCTCCGCCTGTTTGATGCAGGCGGCAGCCCCGAAGTTTCTCCATCAAAGACCCTTTTCATCCATCTGTTTGAGAGCCCTCACTCAGAGGCTCCATCACAGGCCTGGTGGGGCTCCCTGGTTTCAGAGACATCAGGGCCCAGCCTTCTTCCTGACACATAAAGGAGTGAGGGATTACAAAAAGGACGCCAAGCCTACGATAGAGTTCCCTTTAAGCCCCGTCACAGTGACCGACATCAAACAGTATCTTCGCTCCAAAGACATTCCCTTCCACGATGGCTACAGTTGCCTCCACATCCCAAGCATCTTCGTCGATCCGTCTCCGAGGAAGGACAGCTACTCGTTGTTCATCGACAAAACCACCGGACAGTTCCTGTGTAAAGACACGCTGGTGGAGGGGAGCTGGGAGGACCTCCAGGACTGCCTGGAGGTGATGCAGAAGGACGAGCAGGACTTCCTCAGCCCCCGCGTGCTGCAGGACTACCCAGAGAGCCTGGAGGAGCAGGAGCAGAGGGACAGGGAGCTGAGGGAGGTGCAGGGGATCTGGTCCAGCTCCGTCCCCTTCCCGGATCTCCCCGACGATGAAGTTCAGCTGATCAAAACCATGTTCCAGGTACGGTTTAAAAAGATTTTGTGTTGTGTTGGAGCTATATATAAAAGTCTGATCGAGGATGATCTGTTGACTCATTCTTTGACATGACGCCTGTCTAACTCGACTACTCTAGTATTCAACTCACAATTTGATAATGATTTACATCAACTTGTGTTTCAGATCACAAAGATCTCAACTGCCACTCTCAAAAAGTTTGGTGTGAGGCTTTTTAAGCCTACCAAAAGTCTGGTTTTCCCCTGGTTCGGTGGGCCCGACTCCTCCTTAAAGGGCATCAAGCTCCTCTCCGCCCAAATGACCAGCAGCGACGCCGTCGCCTACAACGAGGCTACGGTCCCAAAGTCCAGCTCCTATTACAATCTGTTCGGCCTCTCTCTTGTGAATCGCATGGACCACGAGGTGGTGGTGACCGGTCACGAGCTGGACACTCTGGCCGTGAGCCAGGCCACCGGACTCCCCAGCGTGGCTCTGCCTCGAGGGGTCAGCTGCCTTCCTCCGGTCCTGCTGCCGTACCTGGAGCAGTTCAAGCGGGTGACGCTGTGGCTGGGAGGGGACGTCCGCTCCTGGGAGGCCTCGAAGATATTTTCCCGCAAACTGGGTCTGAGGCGGTGCACGCTGGTCCGGCCGGGGGAGTACCAGCCCTGCCCCGTCGAGGCTCTGGCCCAGGGCAAGAACTTAGGGCGCATCATCAAGGCCTCCATCCCGGCCGCCCACAAGTCAATCGTTTCCTTCAAGCAGCTCAGAGAGGATGTGTACGGCGAGCTGGTCAACACAGACCAGGTGGCCGGAGTTAAGTGGAAGAGGTTTCCGGAGCTCAACAGGATCTTGAAGGGGCATCGAAAAGGGGAACTCACAGTTTTTACAGGTACAGATCATCCCTGCAACCATACGAATAAATTAAAGATGCAGCTTGGAAAGGAAGGAAAGAAAGCTAATAAAAAAAAATTCTACATGTAATTGATGCTCTATAATCTGAGATTAGAAAGTCCAATGTCCAGTCCAATTAAACCGACTCAGACGAAGGAGGCTGCAGAACTAACAGAGTTTGAACATCTGTTCTGTCATCAATTTATTATCTTTCTCTTCCAGGCCCCACCGGGAGTGGAAAGACCACCTTCATCAGTGAGCTGGCCCTGGACCTTTCCATGCAAGGCGTCAACACACTGTGGGGCAGCTTTGAGATCAACAACGTGCGTCTGGCTAAGATCATGCTCACGCAGTTTGCCATGCAGAGGCTGGAGGAGAACCTGGAGCAGTACGACTTCTGGGCGGACAAGTTTGAGGAGCTTCCACTCTACTTCATGACTTTCCACGGGCAGCAGAATATCAAGTGAGTTGGATCAGAGCTTCTGGAGCTTTAAACAGATTTGCAATGATCCGAGCTTTTTTTGCAAATTAAGGCTGGGAGATTTGAGGCAAACCCGTATTTCTATGCCAAATAGACAATCATACGAACATGAATTATTCCTCTCCGTCTCTGTGAAACACAGTTGTGCAAATGAACATACCTCCTGACCCTTGTGCTGAACCCCATCTCCAGGACAGTGCTGGACACCATGCAGCATGCTGTGTACCTCTATGACATCAACCATGTCATCATCGATAACCTGCAGTTCATGATGGGGCAAGAAAACCTCTCAGTCGACAAGTGAGTAAAGAAACTATCAGTTATGACAAAGATTTCTATATTTCTAAATGAACACCTGGGAGTAATTTCATTATGTGTTGCAGATTTGCCGTCCAGGACCACATAATTGGGGTTTTTAGGAAGTTTGCCACCAACAGCAGCTGCCACGTCACTCTAATTATCCACCCGAGGAAAGAGGAGGATGACAAAGAACTGCAGACAGCATCCATCTTTGGATCTGCTAAAGTAAAGCCGCTGCCCTACAATTAAGTCAAGATCGAAGAATAGAAATTCTATTTTTTGCTTGAGCCGTTCGATTAATTATGTAGAGTTTTAAATGAGCCGTCACAGTGTCTGGCGTAGCTAACGCGTGGCTTAACCCCTTCCAGGCCAGCCAAGAGGCAGACAATGTCCTCATCCTTCAGGAGAAGAAGCTGGTGACGTGCCCGGGCCGCCGATCCCTGCAGGTCACCAAGAACCGCTTCGACGGAGACGTGGGGATCTTCCCCCTGGAGTTCATCAAGTCCTCGCTGACGTTTTCAGCCCCCACCAAAGGCAAGCACAAGCTGAGGAAGGTCCCGGCTAAATCGGAAAATGAGGAGGAGGAGGAGGACGCGCTGGGAGATGCCGCAGCAGCGAGCAAGGAAGACGGGAAAAAGAAGGAAGAGAAGGCAGAGAAAGTGACAAAAACAAGAAAGAACAAGTGAAACCGTCCCGAGGGAGCGTGAGAGAACAGAACTTTTTTGTCTGTCGAGCAGACGTCTGCCCAAACGCCTCCACGTTCAACAGTTGAAGGCCAGTGAAGACCCAAAGCAAATAAGCTGAATGTAGAAAAAAGCTATTCAAACTGAGATAAAGACAAGTACGACAGGTTTGAAATAACATGCTCAACTGTAGCTAATCACACTGATAATCCAAAAATAAAGCTTTTTTTTTTTTTTTTACTTTTCCATCATGGAAAACAAGAAAGGTGTTGGAACCACATGAGATGATGTTTCAAACACGTCGAGCTTCTCCAGTGTTCAAAATGCTTCTGCAGATTTAGGCTGAACTCGTGCCATTTTTCTAAGAAAACTGTGACAAAAGCTGCTGTATTTCACGGTTTCACCGTCTCTGTCGTTGCATATCACCACCAAGTGTTCTCTACTGACTTTTGTTTTGTAAAATAACTCCAATAAATAATTGGATTTTTTCTACCTCCTGTGCAAGTCATGATTATGACCTCATCAGTGGTCAACAGGGGGCAGTGTTGGCCAATAAACGGAACATAGCAGCTAAGAATTCACTTGACACAACAAGGTTAGTGGTATACCCTTATTAAGAAACACCAAAGTAAGTGATTTCTTAATCATGCTGTAAAACAGAATGCAATACATCTCTGAGTTACGGTATCTTTTCTTTCTTTTCAGTCAGAATTTGCTGGATCGTCAAAGTCCTTTGCCTCCGTCTGCTGTGACTGTAACTGCCTTTGAATGCTGATCTTTTTAGGTGAGAAAACACACATTATAAGAGCCAGGTATGAGATGATCTAAAGGTTTCAGCACACCTTCCCTCCCACTGTGCGACTGAGCCAACACCAGTGTCACCTTACGCCATCCATTATTTAGAGTGAGTGACTTTTAATAAATGCAAAGTGTTTCAAAACATCTTCGCATAAATATTTCATGGCTAAAATCAATCGGCCCGGCCTCGCTGCCTTGGCAGCTCCGGTGTAGGGTTGCAGGCAGAGCGAGCAGCCTTCGTGTTTACTGTTCTGCCGCAGGACGTATCGATGGTGTCACACTTCATCACAGTCACAGCAAACCCAAACGGATCCGCGATTATGATTTACCGGAAAAGAACCGGCATGTTTTACAGCAGGTAAACGATTGGTGATATTGGCGTCCACGCTGAATAAATCAAATCTCCCTGGGAAATAAACTCTTGGAGCTTTAAAAATCTGATCCAGATGGAGCTCATCACATCAGAATTAATGAAGCGAGGCACGTCAAACAGGACTGGAGAATATGCGTATCAGCTGGATCTTTTTATTCTCCTCGTGCCCTCGGTACTTTCAAAAGCTGGTGTCGTCATTACACACAGCCCTGATAGCAAAGTCTGTTTGGCCCAAACAAGCCCACATCTGAATTTCTGTTTGGCCACATGTGGCCTTGAGTGACTGTGCTCTCTTATGGTGACTATGGTCGCATAAACTGGGCCCATAAGGACCATTTTTGCACATATGTTGACCATTTAACACTTTGTACAGCCTACGTTAGGCCTGTCTCATGATTTTTTAATGATGAAGAGTCTGGGGAACTCGGTGTAGAAAAATCTCACTCACCTCTTAGTCTTTTGCCTCTTTTATTTCCAAACTAGCTTTTTAACCTGTAGACACAGGTTTTATGGAAACTGCATTCTAAAAGAAATTGGTAACTTCTTCAAGAAGGCTGTTAGAGTGAGTTCGTCCTCTTGTAAAATCGAGTTCAATCACCTGACCAGTTTCAGGATTCTGCACAATCCGAAGGGGTGTTGCATCTCTAAGAATGAAGCCGCTAAGCGAGGTGCCACATTAGTGAAGGTGATTTCTCTCCACGGTCTAAAAGGCATGACTGCTCTGAGATGAAAGAACCAGTTTTCTGTATTGTGTCCGGTGTTTTTTTTCCCACACACTTCACAGGCATCGGGGCCTCACCGTCTGCCTTTGATTTCTTCAGTCGCTCCATTTTTGACAGACCGGTCCAGAGAAGCCCCTGGCACCAGAATAAGCTGATACATAGTATGTGGAACTGTGAACAAGGATGGATGAAACAAACAAAAAAAAAAAAAATCAGACAGCTGTGAGCTGTGGGAACTATTCCTTTGTGTGTTTAACAAAGCTAATTCACCATAAACCAGACAGCAGGAGTGGAAACTGCACAGCTGTAATGATTCCCAGAATTCATTGCTCTGTTCTTCCTCTCTGCCCCTTTATTTTACTGTTCAGTGTTTCTCTGTGAATGTTTTACGGCTGCGTAAGTACACACTGGTTTCTGTAATGACTCCAGGCTGTGTGCTGGATGGGCCTGGGTGTCCTCTTGACTGTGAGTGTGTGACTTGGCTTCAGAGGCCGGTGAATGGGCCTCTTTGTGTTTTTTTTTTTCGGTGGTGACCGCACTGAGACGATGGTGGCTCTGTCGCCTGCCGGCTCCTCAAGAAGCAACAGCATGCAAAAATGGTAACAAATTATCTGAAGGCATGCAGGCTTCCACATAGTTTCTCAGCTAACGGTCATTCTGCGATGGGTCACTTCGGCTTATCCGAGCAGTGTTCTCGAGATAAAATCCAAAGTTTCTTTGTATTCTTTGCAGAGTAAAGCACTATATGTATTTTCCTTCTTTTTGCTGGTTTGTACTGATCAGAACTTTGCATGGCGACTCAAATAGCTGCCATCTGGAGAAGGGGGGATGAAACAACTTGAGTAATGCAGCTCTTAATCAAAGAGTGCAGAATTACGCTTCTTCAAAACACACAAGGATTGTTGGGGAACTGAGCTGGGAAAAGATGTTTCAGCTGCTGGTAAAGCTCCGTCTTATTGGCGAAAATCAAAGGAAAACATCCTGATCAGCTGCTGGAATAACAGCTAGGACTGATCACAAGAAACATCAAGCTGAGGGATTGGGAGAGTCTCTGAAGGCCAGTGAGACTCAGGGATACATGGCATGCATAGCTCTCTGCTCCATTAGCTGCCCTTCATTAAAGCAACTATTTGACCAGGTCTGGATGTAATTTCAGGATCTCCAATCAGAGTCAATCTGCTGGGGGCTGCATATGGGCTTTCATCAAAATTCGGAGCAATTTTCTACCATTTGCAATGTTAACAGAGCTCTGATTGATCAGATACATCAACAAAGAATCTTTATTTGCGGAATAATATAGAGAAAAAGGGCTGCCTTTTATGAAAATACACCTACTGCTAATTTGTCAGGTTTGACGACCTGATCCAATTATCTTTTCTATTATCTTTGTCTATCTTTATCTACTCAGATATTTAATTACTACTCATATAACTTAGTAAATAAAACATAAAGAAAAGTTAACAACTTTGGATGTTCAAACAGATCCATGGAAAGTAAACAGAGAAGTATCCTCACTTGTCCTTCTGCATGTTTTCTACCAGCTTTTTTACCTGTTCGATAAACCCAAATTTCAGCACTAACAGAAAATATTCTTAGAGTCAGACTGAGACTGAAATAAAATCAGAACATGCAGGGGCACGAGAGTACAGCAGTGCAGAAATGCATTTTAAACGAGGACAGGGACTTTTTCTTAACGCTCAAACTGCGATCCGGCCTGCAAATCTCCACATTCCTGACCTTGCACTGGATGCAGCCACTCGACTGAGTGTAACTCTAAACTAATGCTCATAGGTAGCGCCGTTGCCATGGCCACACGAAGTGCGCGCTCTGTTCCTGGGTGGCTCTGCAGCTCGGTTATGCTGGGGACGCGCATCACCTGGAGACGCACCTCGGGCCCTTTTTCAGACTGAAACGTGCCCCAGCATCCCCTGGCTGTCGGGCCGGGAGGATGCTGGGGTTTTGCTCTGCCTCGCTCACGTGGCAACCGGCACGTTTGACCCACATTATGCCTGCTGCTGTGTGTATTAATAACCACATCCTCCTCTGTGTGCTCTCAGGCCAGGACAAGGCTCAGGTTGCGGCTCATTACGTGAAATAGAGCTGTTTGCATGCATTTTGCTTATGTTGAAGAATATCTAATGAGGCATCGATCCCACAAGTAAGTGCTGTCTCATTTGATCGTTTACCATAAAACAGAGGCCAGTGTAGTCCTAAATGGGTCCTAACATTGGTTAAATACAACCAGAAGGAAAACAACATATGATATGCTACAATGAGTCATTATTTATTTCACAAAAACAAATGTAGAAATCCACTCTGGCTACTTCGACTGAAATTATTATGTTGATAGCAGAGCCAGGAGCTGCCAATAAAATGGACCTAATTGACGAATCATAAACTTTATAAAGGTGTTACAAGTGTACAAGTGAAAGGAGATCAAGTTGAAAATAAAAAAAGGGAAAAGTCCAGCTAAATAAAACAGGAAGTGGCTCAAAACCTGTGGCCTGCGACAACTTGCAGGTCTGGAGTATTCAGCTGTGTGTTTGCACAGGAGGGAAAGCATCAGTAAGAAAATGGTTTTGCTGCCCATCAGTCTGGAAAGGATAACAAAGGGATTTCTAAACTATTTACAGTCTATTCTATGTTAAAAGCTTGAATTCATGAGAGTACAATTTGAAAAAAGTTTGCACAAAATGTCAAGTCAAGTCAAGTCAAACTTTATTTATAGAGCACATTTAAAATAACCAAAGTTGCCAAAGTGCAGGTAAAAATACACATAAAAAGCTAACATAATTTACATGTATATGTAATTTTAATGTAAAAAAAATATGGTGGTTTGTTTGGAAAGGTTGCAGAAGAAAGCCTTTTGTCTCCACCAAAGGTGGTTCTACATTGCTTCTGCATGAAATAACAACTCTGCACAATGTTTACATGTGTTGCTCTTTTTTTGTGTATTTTAAGACTTTTTAGGGACCAGAGTATGTTTTAGAAAAAATCCTTTAGATCGAACAGAGGGTCACGTGGATGATATCTGCATTGTACTACTTGTCACTATTTCCAAGCTGATTGTTTTTTTGTTATGCCAAAGCGTGAATCAAATTTAAATAGAGAGCTTTCAAATTCAAAGAAGCGAGTTGAGGTGAAGTTAAGGTAAGTTGGACTGCTGTGTAAGAGGTTCACCAGTAAGGTCACACCAGTTCAGGCTGTAAAAACTCTCTGTCCCTTCAGCCTCTGAGGACGCCTCATATGCCGAGCTGCCACCCTGCATTAGCGCCGGGCCCTCAGATTACGGCCAGTGTTGGGTAAGTTACTTTAAAAATGTAATCCGTTACAGTTACAAGTTACCTTGTTTAAAATGTAATTGTAGTGTAACTTTTTTGATTACTTTTAAAAAGTAATGTAACTAATTACTTTTGATTACTTTTTGATTACTTTAAGGTTTTAATGAGTATTAACCCATGATTAATTTTAGCATGTTATTATTAGCTATTGGCCGCAGCTAGCAGTTCAAGGCTAACGTCTTGTTAACGATCATAAACAACGTAAATAAATACATAAATAAATCGAAGCGACGGCAGGTCAGTCGTATCCGGATACAACATTTTAGCATCTATACTTTTTTAAGTATCGATACTTTTCACAACCCTAGTCTGAAATGTAGGACATGTCCGGGAAAAAGAGGACGTCTGGTCACCCTACAGTTGGGTAGGCTAGGCTAGGCTAGGCTAGGCTAGGCTAGGTCATAGACATCGATAAACGTTTGTCATGCATCAACTATTAATAAATCAAATATTAGTAAATCAATACGCTTCGTCTATCAGTGAGTTGCATATTTTGCAAAGGTTTTTCTCTATATTTTGTAAAAAATGTAACTAAATTTGTAATTGTTAATATTTTCGGAAGTAACTGTAACTCAATTACATATTTTCTCATTGTAACTGTAACGAATTACAGTTACTCTTTTTTTGTAATTAAATTACGTAACGTCGTTACATGTAATCCGTTACTCCCCAACACTGATTACGGCCCACCCCGACCTGCGCAGCTGTACTGTAAGCACCTGTCGTCTCGGTTTGCTCAGCTTCCCGCGTCCTTCCGTTTTTAACACAACGGGGAAAGGCTTTTGAGAGACACCATCACGGCCAAGGTTTATGTAGCGCAGAGACCGGGCCAAAGAGAGAGCCGAGGGAGCCTAATCTGTTCTGGCACCAGGGGTGGAGAGGCTGCGCGAGGGGCCTGAGGGTCTTACATGGCAGCTCTGGCTTTTTTTTAAGCGTCTGAAAACTTCAAAGGTTAGACTAGAGGGCAGGTGACGTGAAAATAAGAACTTAATTACAGGCAAAGGACTAAGGGCTGCCGAGGCCGTGGTGGGGAAAGTGACATCTGAGTGGTGGGCCTCATTCGTCTTAAGCAAGTAAGCTTCCAACACCCCCCCCGGTAAAGGCGAGGCTCCTGGCAGGCCTCCAGCAACTCACACAAGATTTTCTTTTATTTCCCCTCTAAAAGTGTGAAAGAAAGAAAGCTCTAGTGGGCAGCTGACCAGACATACTTGTTTGCCGGGCCAAAGAAAAATGGCTATTCACTCAAATTAGCCGTTTGCATGGTCACCTTCAAAGGAGGCCCCTCGGCCTAATCTCCTCAAACTGTGTGCACACACTCTCTGTCGGCTCCGCGAGCGCCCGGACGCTGAAAGCCACGGCAGTTAATTGAAGCATTATCGGCATATGCATGGTTAGGTAAGCTGATTATCAGCAAGTGAACTGTCCTCCATCAAGCATGAAGCAGAGGCGAATACAGCGTTTTACAAATGTTCGAACTTAGAGAAAAAAAGGCCACGGAAAAACAAGTTTCAAACAAGGTGACGCATGAAATCACAGTCCATTCTTGTGAACAGCCTAATTATAAAAAAGGGCATTGATAATGATGGTCAAAAAAACGGTTAAACATCTTCCATCCTTGGCAAGATCGTCCTTTGAAGAGGAGCACCCCCACAGAACCATGCAGTTATTAATAATATCGATTTGAAGCCATCAATTCTGGACATTATTGCATTCCAGACTGATGTTAAACAGCAGGAATTCTGCACACATCGATCATTTCGAACATCTGCCTCCCGGAGATTACTGCAGGCAGGACAGAGCGCGTGCAGACCGTTAATGATTACACTATTACGACATATGTGGAAACGGGATTAATAATCACTTGTGCCTGATTATCAGAGGCATAAAAACCAGATGGGATATAAACTCTGCAGCTTCCATAGAAACAAAAACAGTTTACAACCTGTCTCCATCTGTCCTCCATCAGGCGATGTTATTCTCTTCCAGACTCGATGTTTTTATTTCTAAACAGTCAGACGTGTCAATTTTGTAATTAGCAATTTACACTGATTAAGCAAATTATTTACATTTTACTGAGAAATATAAACAACACGACTCCTCAACTAAATGCTTTGAGTATGACAAAAGAAAGAATGCAAAAGAGGAGGTGATTTATTACCATTGGAGCACAGAACAAGCCTACAACTTTGATGGCATAAAATCCTCCGCAATCAATGATTCTAAAATAAAAAGTTGTGTTGCTTTTGAAGTATATTGGGCTAAGCATTTGTTCCAAAGTATTTAGAGATCGCTCCATTCTGTTTTGATTCACTGATTAAATGGTTGTGCACGGTGAATGCAAATAGATTATCCCTGTGCCCTCAAAGTATGCTCAGACAGAACAAAACATGTAACGTCAGATTCTGTCCAATCAAAAGAAAATTGGCCCAACATCAGTGTTGGGTTATAAAGACAAACATAACTTTTTGGTCTGCTGTTCCTCATCAGCTCAAACGTCATTGTATGTTTTCAAATATAAAAGGGCCACATTTCCAAGAAACATAGTGGGTTTGCTCCTTTTCACTTTAACAGGATGATCGAACAATAAAAACAACAGAAACTTCCATGTCCGCGAATACAGTTGGAGTTCGTGACCTTATGACCCAGTTTAAAGGTTGATAAACCGTTAATCTCTGCCTCCACTCTCTAAACCATTAAGCTACGTGAAATAACAGCACTGTGCTCACTGAATTAATTCCTGGGTAAAGCTAAAGAACGGCTGGGAGGTAGCCAACCCATCCAAGGAACAAACCGAGGCAAATCATGGAAAAAAAGCTATACAAACAAATCTGAAGTTTAATTCCGGTCAAGCAACATACATGTACAAGCATTTTTTTTTTTTGTTTTGGAGCAGTGAAACCTAATCATGGCGGTTTCTCAGTCGAAAACATTGATTTAGCTCCTTCTGGCCGATCCGTTTGTTCATTCTGTGCCATTCGATTTCAATAAGAGACAGATGTGGACTACAGGCACTCGAACTCTGTCTGTGAAACCATGTTGTTGGAGGCCTTTTCCTGCTGAAGTAAACACAGACTTTCCAGAAAAGAAGAAGTTGCCTCGATAGAGGCACGTCTCTCCTCGCTGTCTATCTCACAACAGATCTTTTTTTTACTTACACATGATTATCTGATTCCCTCTCTGAGGCTGGCACAAAGCGACCCTAAACCCATGTTTGCCTGGAAAGACAAAGCCTTTGTACTGTATCCCAACACTGTCACTTGTCACCTTTAACCCTTTAACGTTCAGACGTCCAGCGCTGTGTGATTTATGGCAAAGCTGGAACTTTTATCATCCTCTTTCTATGTGGCTAAAGCTAAAGATTATGAGATTTATAGGACATTTTAGGATACAATCATAACTGTAGAGACACAATACACTTTTACACACAACCATACGTATTTCTATCTATCTAAAAACTAGCATAGCCGACCACTTCACTCTTCTCTTATCGCTCATCTGCCATGTTCATGAGTAAAATGAGCCTAACGTGGATGCTGAGGGCTCATTATCAGCCAGGGAAACATAATTGCAGGCGGGCTAGCTGATGTGTTCAACGATAGGCATGTCGGCCATGTGGATCCCAACAGGAAGACTATCTCCTCACGCTCAAGTGGCAGAGACCCGTCACAGAGGCTTGGTTTCGGGAGTCAGGAGGCAGGCATTTAGTCAAAGCACAATTTCCAATTACAGTAACAACGACTCTCAGACTCTCCTGTGAACAGATAAACGGTTGACAATTTTTCCCCATTTCCTGTTTTCTGGAGCTTTAGATTTAAAAACTGCTTGTATAGACATATTGTTCTACTTTCTGAAAATGAAGAGAAATTCAGAAAATGTGCAACTCATTCAAAAAATAAACAAACCAGCCAAAAAAAAGTACTTTTTAATGCCGTAAATGAAATGTCTAAGAATTCTTGGTCAGGTCCTGACATTAGTCAAGACTGTATTTGAAAAACTAGATTCTTGTGACATTATGATCATTTATCAGGAAATTTAAGTCACTGAGAAGCCTCATCAGCCTAAGACATAGCTGACATATATTTAACTAGTGAGCCTAACAAGAAGTAACAAACAAGAACTGTGTATTAAAAAAAGAAGAAAAAAATCAAATAGCATTATGGTTGAATGGCACAGGATCTAGAACATCTAACAGATGTTTGATTAGATGTCAGAATTTTTAAAGTATGCCACCAGAGAAGAAGGAGGGGAAATAACTAGGTTTATGAGACAGTCTTGTTTTACTCCTCTGGAGGAAAGAAGGTTCTTGAGAAGGGTTGAGGTTATTCAGGTATGACATTGTTCTACATATTTAGAATACAGAGCAAAGAAACCGGTTGGGTGTGAGTGGAGTGAAGGTTTGAATAAAAGATTCCCTTTAAACAACCTGCCGTGGGTTACCATGCCACCAAGAAAACAGTGGTTTTGTGAGCTCTTGGGGTCATTATTGGACATTGTTTTCAAGTTATTATGTTCATAATTGAGTATGAAAATGACATAACTATATATCAATTTCTCTAAATGGTGGCTACTAGTTAAAAAATTGTTAATTGCTGTTGCATTTTCATTTTTCTCAGTTCCTCTGGTTAGAGGAGAGAATGTGTCATGGTCTTTTAACCAGACTGCAGCCACAGCCACAGTCATCCACGCCTCCACAAGAGCAAAAACAGAACTCCTCATGGGAAAAGATGTATTTGCCATGATGAGACCCTGAAGTTTATGGTGAGTTATTTAGTTAAGATGGTGGAGGTAGATGCTGGGGGGCATGGAAAAAAATTGTATTTGGTTAACTGAGAAGCACTTTTTTGAGGATGTGAAATGTGTGTTTATGTGTGTGTAAAAAAAGAGAGAAAGAGCAGCCCAGATGGAAGGGGTACTAAAAGATACCGGAAGTTGGCCAATTCACTTCAAAATAAAGTCTACATGTTTGATAGCTGACATGACAATAAAACAGATTACAGTTCATTTGGAAAAGAAGCCACATATAGCAGGTAAATTAGTAAAACTCAATTGAGAAAACTATTGGGTGCATAAAAAAACAACTATCAACCATGAAACAAACAATACAGACCGTGATAAAATGAGGATAGAGATGAAAGGTAAATGGTTGGATAACAATGAAATAAAAAAAGAGATAGATGATGCAGTGGAAGATGGATTTCTCCAATCATTGTTTTGCATTCTGGCATGAGAGTAAAAAATTGTCACTTTGAATTAGTTAGGTTGACTTTTAAAAATGACCAGAGATTGGGGAAATCACATTTTTTCACTTATGTTATGTTTACTTGACATTTACATTACAAGGTAAAAACATTAGCAAAACCATATGAAAAACGACTTTTTTTAATACTGCTGTCAAGTGAAGGTATGAATACTAAAATGAACACTCTAATATAAAAAGGTTAAGAATGTTTGTAGGGATTTGTTCTGTTTTATTGAGGATTTTGGCATCAGAGTGAATACAAAACATGGGGGGAAAAAGCCCAAAAGTTACAGACATTTAAACTGTACCTTTTAAGAAATGTGATTGAAACATCTCATTATATTATAGTTTGAAAAAGAGTGTCTCTTGTTTTAGTATTTCACATGGAATAAACCCAGAATCAAAAACAAACAAAAAACAAGAACAAAACAAAAGGAAATGATCTTGTTTTGAAATCCCTAACCGGATGTACCTGTCACTCCTGGCGCTAGCTTGTCGCTCTCATTACCGGCTGCGTTTCTCTGCCCTCTCCGGCTCACAACAAACGCGCTTCCCACCGGTGGGAGACACGGGAGAGCGCCACGGAAACACATTTAACATGGAGCCGAGCTGGTCAACTCAAGTGCTTCTGGATATGACGACTCGAAAATAAAAAAAACAACGTCACAGTCGAGTTTCTCTCAAGACATTTGAATTAAAAACGGAGCAGCTCTCCTGGATGTTCGCTGTTCAAGGTAAAACTGTTTTACTCTAACTGCTCGAACTAGGTTTATAGATTTGTTCTGTGTTATTATTGTAGTTCTTGTTTTAAAAAATGTGCAAACCTTGACTTGCACACATTTCTGAGAGTTTACGAAAGGCAGAACTCACCTGTACGTAGCCCCGACCTTACAGGTGAGGAGGGTACGTTTGTGCTCGTGCTTACTTCATATTTGTCAGAAATTCTAATGACGACATACGAGTCAGGTCTCCTGGGAATTTATTTTTATTTTTTAAAGCTACCACGGAGCACATGAGGTATTCTCGCCCCACTTAAACATCTTTATTTGGGTCCTGTAGCATCAGCGCGTGCATCTCTCAGGTCGGGTGGGCTCAGACATGACAAAAAAGTGCCTCCTGCAGAAACTACCCCTCTCATTTCCTGCTCAGACTTCAGCTTCAGCCCAGGTCATAAATCAACTGTTTCCTTATCAAGGGGACTTTCTGCTGCATGTTTCCCAAAACAAACCTGTATTGGTTTGTCTTATCTCCTCTGAAACAGGGACTAGGATAATGGACTGGGTGACTTGTGTTTTATTGCCTTTCTCAGTGGACCGGCCCATTGTTCCTTTGCACTTTCGCTTAAGCAATGTCGTGTTCCTTTTTCTGGCTTTTGCCTTCCTTCTCAAAGCTGGAAGTGACAAGCAGACTCTATCCAAGAGGTCACGGCAGTTTCGACCTGCGACACACTGAGCTCCCTGTTCTTCATCTTGGGGTTCAGTGACAGATTTTACATTTAAGTGATAACACAGAACAGCAGTCGGTCTCATTTTCTAGCTCGTATGTAAGGAAAAAAATTGCTTTGAGTTTCCATGTTCCGGCCGACCTGCTCCAGGGCTCAGCAATATAACACATGTGGATTCCTAAAATGAGTGGCATTCACCCCCCCCCCCCCCTTTCAGACGCTCCCTGCTCAGCACAGAGGCGCTTTCGCAGCATTATTCTGCTGACAGGTGTGAGGCTGACGCTCAGGGGGAAACGGGAAATAATTCCCTGCTTCACAAAAGCTTGCACTATTCTGATACGTTTGACTGAGAGATACTCATAGGTGCCAATTTTCTGACATGAAACTTTAGACAAAACAACAACAACAACAACAACAACATCAGAATAGCATCGTCTCTATTTTTATATGCAGCTGCCTCATCTGTAAACCGCTGGCAGATGTTTGGAACGGAATGGGAACATGACAAAGGAGAACACACACACTGAGAAGCAGAGTTCAACCCCAGTTTCTGAGAAGGGGGGGTCGGATGGTCACCAGTTAGTTTGCATTGATGATTTTTCAGTGATTTTCTGAGCACATGGCCAGTGATCTGCTTTGTCAGCATATCAGCCCTGGGGATCACCCCTTCTTCATTCTGGTTCTGTGGTGTTTTTATTTTTATTTCAGAGTATCATTCAGACCTGCTGCCTCCATCGCTTTCTATGTTTGAACCCGCGGACATGAAACTGCTCTTTAAGCTACTTCTTTATGTACAAAAGTTCAGCTTTCAAGTTCAAGCTTGTCATTGTAGCCTTCAGGGTTTAAGGGATTTTCTTGTTTTTGAAATATAAATGTGCATTTAAATATTTAGACGTGGCCAAACCGCTCATCTGGAAGTCATATTTTTGGACGTAGAGGAATCCTATAGACTGCTTTGCGGTTCTGGATATGCTGGGAGTTTAAACATTGGGAACATAAACATTGTTGGGACTGGAAAGTTTCCCGAATATGTGCATAATTCACATAACACACCTTGTTGGCTCCGCCCGTGAGACTAAGTTTCATAAAGATCGTCTGCCTCCTTAATGCGCTCATTAATCATGGATTATGTTCTCTGTAAGGGAGCCTTCTGCTCTGAATACTGTCCTTCATCTGTTTTAACTGGGAGTCCCACTCCCTCCATTCTTTGTGTCACACTGCACAAATCGTCTCCTTCAACAAATAAAAAGAGAAACTTCAGGAGACAGGACAACAATGGGAGCATAGCGGGAGCTGTCAGCCAGCTCGCGGCCGGTGTTTTATTAGCGTGCCTCGGGGGCCTGTCATATCAAATGAAATGCCAGATTTGTATTTATCAGCTTCCTTTGTTTATGCGCTGCCTTTTATTGTTTTTAAAATGACTGTCCTCTTGATTGTTGTTAGCTGTAATTAGTGATGTTGCACAGTTTTTCCCCACAGCCCGGCGTTTCAAACTGTCTGAAATAATGACGCTGTGACTCATGGGAGCCTTTCGCACAAGGAGCTGCGACACAGAACTGTTTGCGAGCTCTTGTTTTAGGTAACTTCCTTAAGACACAGGATTGGACCGGTTTTTCTGGTGTAATTATGCCCTTTTACAATGCAGTTTTACGCAGAAAAAGATTTTTCTTTTCCGTTTTCCTGTCAGATGAGATGGACAGGGCGTTTCATAAAGGAGGCTGCAGATTACCGAGGATCTGTCGCCTCATAACCAGATAGATGTTGACAAAATAAACTGAACTCCGGTGACCTTTGCTGTCACCCACCCAAAGTTTGTAAGGCATCTTTTTCTCTGGTGGGCTGCGAAGAAGCCGGCATGTCTAATTAAATTGCCAGCAACCGAGTCCACGTTCTGGCAGTGATGAGCTGAAGTAAACACGCTTTGATAGCCATCAGTTTTCTGTAAACTCACTGAAATGAACCCTGCCTCTGTTTTCAGGGTTACGGTTCCTTCACTTTTACAGATAAGGAGTAAAACTCCTCGCCTGGAAAATGGATGGATGACAACTAGTCCTTGATTTTTTTTCCCCCCAAAATAATTAGGCTATTGTGTAACATCCATTTAAAAGAATGATTTGAATTGCTTTATTCTGACTCAAAATCTATGTTGCTTCGCTTTGCCTTGAGACCAAAAATGGAAACTTGTTTTAAAAGGCTGCATTCAGTTGCGCTGACTCAAATAGATTATGCAAGTCTTCAAGGCCAGAAATATTCTTGCTGTTTAATCTTGCATGGCTACATCCAAGCGAGGTGATTGTGCACAAGCCCTCTGCACGCCGTATACTGTCTACCAATGAACCTCAGAGAACAACCACAGTGGAAGTAATAGCTTGGTTTGTTTTCCCATGTTCGTATTTGCATAAAAAAAATGCAAATAAGAAAAGATGAAAAATTGGAAAAACTTCCTGAAATGTCGAAGTACATTTCCATACTGGTTGGGATTGTCTCCAGTATGAGCGGGCTCACATGACCAACTGCCGGTCCCAGTTGGGACACAGTAATCCAGATATTCCCAGTAATTCCTAAAGAACGTCCCACTCTCTTTTCCTCTTGCTGGATATCCACCAAAGTTGATGTTTCCTTTTTCCTCCCAGAGATTTGTTTGTGGTTAGGACAACTACTTCCTCTACTGAATTACCATGGAGAGCACGGGGGGCCATACCGCCACCTTGTGGCCACAAAACATGGTTTAGTTTATTGAGTCTTGTGTTTTTTGCAGCTTTTCAGCAGATCACTTAAGATTTGGATCCATACCACCACATATGCCACATATACAAAAAGAACATGTAGAATATTTTACATTTATTGTACTGCAACTATTAAATGAAAGGGCTTTAATCTGCTGCCAAGCCACATTTAAAGCTTTCCCTTTCCCTTTGGGTGCAGGGCTTGTGACCCCCTCCCCTGGATTTGGAAGGGTATTCTTAGCCAGCTCTGAGTTTTGTGCACAGCTGGACTGCACAGCTGTTTTGGGTCAATAAGAGGCAGGGGTTGAGGTTTCAGAGAGCTCTGATTTCTGAGCCTGGGAACGAGCCACGCAACTTTTCGGTCTAATCTCCACTGTCTGTCCCGACCCAACCACATGACGTCTGTCACAGTTTTGAGGACTGGGTTAAACGCTGAGTATTTAAAGGATTCTGTAACAGATTTCTGAAATGCATTTGCCTATTGCTGTGTGCTCTTTGGTAAACTCATGTGGATTTTTTGTTTTTTGTCTCTCTCTTTCTTTTGTCCCAGTTTTCATGAGCAGAGCACAATGGCCATTAATCTGTGGGCATCCATTAAATCTAAGTTTCCACATTTTGTCACCTCTTTTCTTGGTGCTATGATTTATGGGCCCCATTTTCCAAGTGGCCCAAACCAAGACATTTCCGATCATTATCTGGAACTTTGGCTGCACGGTGCTCCTTTCCAGAGAACTAGCTTTATTCACCTTGTTTGCTAAACAACAAGAAACATCTCCCTTTTTCCACCTCAGTCAATGAACACATACCGATGACTTACAGTATCCTCATGCAGGATTCATGGTATTTCTTTTAATGTGATCTCAGAACTCTGTATTTCTGCTTTTCCTTTTCCTTTGCGTCACATGAAATGAAAAATTGCTTTAGAGAACAGACCGCTAGCAGCATAACAGTGTCTGTGTTTTTCTTCCTATTGTCCTTTTCTCCACCAAATAAGACATTTCATACAGAAAATATGGTTGTAACTAAATTAAAGATTCTTTCTAGTTTAAAACATCTTAACCTAAAGTTAAAAATGGATTAAAAAAAAATTGATCAGTATTGACTCGGTTTCATCTCCAGCTCAGTAATCTCTTTCTGGTTTCTATTGGCTCCCTTTTTGCTTCCCCCCGGTTGGACCCACGGCCACCGTCTCCTCCTGCTGTCACTGTAAGTGTGGCAGAGACCTGCTGCAGTTATGATTTGATTTCCAGATGTTTAAACGGTCTCGATGAGATGCAAA
Source organism: Menidia menidia (assembly GCA_907169785.1). Classification (NCBI taxonomy): domain Eukaryota; kingdom Metazoa; phylum Chordata; class Actinopteri; order Atheriniformes; family Atherinopsidae; genus Menidia; species Menidia menidia. The sequence goes on along the minus strand of CAJRST010010001.1, from coordinate 2,034,354 downwards.
AACAGCTGAGCTCAGCTTCCATTAGAGCAAAGTCAGCATCACCAAATTAATTTTGTGTTTGGTTGACTAATGCCCTTCAACACTAGTTAATCCTGAAGTTATTCTTGTGAGTCAGTTTGTTTTTTATATAATCTGTTTCCTTTTAGTTCCCTTTGGCACAGATTAATCTGTAAAAAGTGAATATTGACTAGTTTGTCCGCCTGATTCTAGTGCATGTTCAGCATCACATCACCTAGTCGTTTTGTTTGTCATTTTGAAAGGATGAGATAATGTTGCTCCATAGCTCTGTTGTGGAGCTGCAGGCATAGCTAAAAACTTCTGGTTCTTTTTATCTTTCAAAAGGCGGTTATGATCGTTCTCAATGAGAAAAACCAGAATCAATTATATCGGGTTAAATGTCAGGATTAGTTTTAGGATGTGTATGAAGTATTGACTTTTGTTACAACTGGCCTGCTTCCAAATGCTGAGTTTAAGCCAATAACTAAGTTCTGTCCAGAGGATATTCCACAGGAAGCGTGCACACAGAGGTGCATAATCTGTGACTTCTGGGTGAATGCATGCTCTAAAAACAGGTTTGAAAAGCAACATGTTCTTTTCCCATTAGCATCTTTGATTGCAGTGGTAGTTAGCGGGATCATGACATTCCCAGCTGCAGGCCGGCGGCATCTCTGACTCTTTTCGCTCTCCTCCTGTTTGGTCCCATTTCCCATCATGCACCTCTAAAACCCCCACTCATTTCACCGCTCTCTTTCTCTTCATCTGTGTCAGCGGCTTGGCGTGCTGCTGTAATCCGTCTCCTAACCTCTGGCTGCGGTGTAGCCCGCAGACTTTGCCATTGAGGACAGGATTTTGAGAAGGCACAGGAGCAAATAACTCGGTCATTTCATAGCAAATTATGTTCCGCTTCATTTCAGGCCGGATCACGTTTACTGTTATTTTCATAACAGCTGAGAAAGTGTCAGCTTTTGCTAAAGAGCAAAGATTTTTGTCATATTTCATAAAAGCGGCCACTCACTAAATGAAGTTCATTTCGTCATCGAGCCACACTCCACAAACCCCAAGACCAAGAGGAATGGCTGCCAAATACTACAGGACACTCCCAGAGGTCCAGCGTGTCCACGGGCCAGATTTGTTTTGGCTGCGTGCGGATGACCTGCACAACATCAGGCAGGTTTTTTAATGTCCCGCTTCAGCATTGCTTTGGAGGTTTGACTGTATTTTCTTTTCTGACCGAGCTGTTTGCTCACTGACCTTTCTTTGGGACTGTAAAACCATAAACAACAACGTTGTGACATCTAATGCGGTATCCTTCTGTTCTGGTCCCAGCACGGTGCACATCAACACCAGAATTGGTTTAGAAATTTGATTAGCTTTTTCAGAAAATAACTCAAACTATTATATTTTTTTTCTAACATTACATTCACAAGTCTGTCTCCACCCTTCTCCCGTTTATCCTTTCGTTCAGCTTTCTAAGAGTGGGGTACAGTGTTGAACCAGACTTGCATAGCATCAGTGGAATGACCATCTCCAAGGTTAGTTGTTTGGATATTTTTAAACGCATTTTTCCTCACAGTTTGTTGGATTTCTGGTCTGATGCGTTCTCCAGCTGGTAGGGCCCAAGTGGGCACTCAAACGGACTCCGTTTAACATGAATGCTGCCATCTGAAAACAGACTGTAAGGAGCTGTAGAACCCGGTTCAAAGGGACTGTTTGTGTGACTGCTGACCGTGTGGGTGAGTGACTGGAAGTCGAGGCGTTGGTTTGGAGATGCTAGGTGGGCGACGGGATCCGTAGGGGCTGCGTCATAGCGTTGCATAAGGGCTTCCGTCATTAAGTAATGAGCTGTGCACACACGGATGGCACAAGAGGTGTTTTTTTCTTTCTTTAATCACGGCTTAGTTTATTATGAATACGTTCATTTTTACACGTCCTTTCCAGCCAACCCTTAAACCACTAACGGGACTTAGTCGTACAGAAGTTTTTTTCTCACTAAGTTTCTGACTTGTTGGAGGATGTTTGAGGTTTGGCTTGAATGATCCTAAATGAGGATGTCTGAGGAAAATCCACAGATTTTGAGCCGTAATGCTTTCCATGTGGGCTGTCTTTTTGCTGTGAAAACAAGGCCGGCATACTGGCTGTCCCTGTAGATCCCCTCGCTGCCTGCTGCCCATTTAGTCCTCCTTTTACTAAACAAACATCTCTGGTTTCAGAATTGCAGAATTGTAGTCCCTTCTTGTTTTCTCTGACATTTACACAGTTATTGTGACCTTGACCACACCTGTGCACGGACTGGCCCGGATCAGTGCACAGAACACAGTCCCCGTGACCGTTTGCATGATGTTCTTTTATGCTACACCACTTCCCCGTTTCCTGAACGCTCTTTGTCTGAGTGTGATGATACCACACTTTCTCATTGGGTTTGTTAACTTGCCTGGGACCTTTTGACACACTGTTGAACATTAGAAAAACAAACTAAAGTGTTGCAGGATGGCGGTGTTTGGATAGGAAAGAAGTAGGACACCACCCTATTCCTTAATAGTATGCTGGCCTTGTGTCAGTGTGTTTGCATGAGTGTGTTTTCTCATGCTTCTTTGTCTGTGTGTGTGTGTGTGTGTGTGTCTGTAAGCCTGTGAAATACAGGACCTCATTTATCCTCATTAGTTTTTCCCCTTTCACACAGCCCTTCCCTATAGGTGTCTAAATCTATTTCCTGTGCTTTTCTCTGTTTTATGTAACCTTCTCAGCACTGTAAACTGAAGGCCTTCAAACAAGCACAATACACCAATTACTCCCTGCTAAGTAAATGTGGAATGGGGGTCTGCAACACTGTGCAACACTTTTTTAAATCAACATCTGTACTGTTAAATAGTTTGAAGTGACTATGAGTGCTTTAAATCTAAAGAAGGTGCTGAGGCAGGTAGCGGATTTTTGGTAGATTTACCATTTTAGAGTCCTGCTTTTGAGCACATGTTTGGATTCTTGTTCAAGGCCGGAGCAGAAACATTGCGGGCAACGAGGAGAACTCATCTGCTCATAGGAAAGGGTAAAAAAGGACATTAAAAGGTTAGACTGGCATCAACGGGCTGACCCCTTCATGATTAAAATCTAATCTGTTCTGTCTCTGTTCATCTGCCATCTTTCTATTATATTCTCTCTTTCATTTTGAATAGTCTAAGCTTTTAAAAGCCATTTACTTGCTGAATGTTTTTGCGTGCCCAGAGGTCTATGAATGATGTGATTAAATCCTGCCTGCCACTATGATGGATTGCTTTTTATTTGGAAGAAATCAGCGTCCTGTAAAATTGTGATGCTTAACAGGCGGAGCAAAATGCAGAGATAAGAGAAAAGCTGATTTTAAGGGCAATGCATTGGACACGTGGTGTGGAAAAATCCCCTAAAATGTCATGATTTGTGAGTACCTGCTAAACTGTAATTGCTTCAGTGTTTTGGACTGTTGAAAGAGAAATATGAGCACGCCCTTGGGCGATTTTCTGAGAAAGGGTTGAGTCCATTTAAGTTTGCCCATCTCCTTTAAGGTTGGAATGAAGCAGTTACTCCTCATTCTGTCTCCCTTTATTGACTTTTTCAGGTAAGGAGCCACAGTGATGTTTATTGATATTGAAGGTCCTTGTCTGGTAAATGAATAACCCACAGAAATCTTGATCAGAGTGCAGCACTCAGCTTTTTACACCCTCTGTTTGGGTCTTTTTCTAGTAGCAGGTGAGGGTTGAGGGCCTCTGAGGGAAAATGTCCCACTCCGCCATGTGGGGTGGTTATTGGCTAATCATTTTTTAAGGTACCGGGTTTATGGATTCATGGATTCAAAGTAGTTTGAATCCATAAACCATGGTTCGGTTCTGTAGTTCACCATTTAGCAAACCAGCGTAAAGCCTGTGGGAATGAGCTAATCCCATGTGGGAAGCCACAGGCTCGTTGTTGTGCTAAGGGACAGATGGAGGGCTTCACGGTGAAGTTTGTCTAGGCTTGAGTTACAGTCACCCTGTAGGCAGTCAGTTACGCTAGTTTTAGCAAACATCCCTGATCCCACTGACTGAACCGGATGGACAATAACAAGAGCCTACCTGCCCCCTTCCTTTGTTTAGCTTTAAAGCAAAATTACATCTGTAGAAATCTTTTTCTTTAATGATGCAGAAGGATTGTGTTGTTTTTTTTCTTGTCTGTGACAGTGCTTTGTTTCTGGATGATGATAATACCAAACAGATGAATGTACTACAGAGCGACTTTAAGAAAAAAAAGCAGACTTTCACACCTAAGAATATAACTAAAGGTTATTCAATAACTAACTGTTATTAAAAGTAGCAAACCTTCACACATGGATGGTTGTTTTGTGAACAGGGTTCTTTTAGGGAAAATCCCCTCAGTCTTAACTTTGCTCCGTGCAGAGCTGTTCTGCCACTGTGACTCAGAATTTCCTCTTTCTCTCTGAATTCAATAAACATTTGTCACATTCCAGGTTTTCCAGCTTTCCACAGCAGTAATAGGCTCACTTCTTTTTCTCTGCCTATTCTACATAGTGCTTTTTTTTCATCCCATCAGACTGTGAGAACGGAGAGGAAAGGAGAAAATGAGGCTCTTCTCACCAGTTTAATTCCTGCGATGTCCAACAGAGCTGTGCACGCTGGCGTCCAGACACTGAAAAACAGGCTTCTTTGACAGGTAAGAGGAGGCTTTTGTTGAAATGAGAAAAACGCAATTTTCAGCTTGCAGAAAATTGCGTTTTTTAGCTGTTTAGCTTATACATTAAACATGTCTCAACATTATTTTGTAACTTTTAAACAAGAATTTCTTCAAATTTCAAGCAATATTTCTTCCCAACAAAACATTTCAGGCACAAAAATGCTGCTTTTATTTCCGCGTGGACATTATTTTCAGCTGAAGTGGCCACAGGATGCCCCACACACGGCGTCATGCATCCTGTGTTGATGTTGAAACATTCCAACTGTGTGGGACTTTGCAACAGATCTTAATCAAGGTTGGAGTATTGCTTTAATTCCAGAGTTGGAGGCGCAACCCTAATCTCTCTGGCACATTATGCTGTAAATCAGAGCTGTGTTTAAATGGGGTCACTGCCAAGTCAGTAGAGCCAGCCAATGTGCGTGGACTTATTTACTAGCAGTGTTTTTTTCTCCAGTCAACAAAGCCCCCCCCACCCCTTCCTTCTCTTTATTTGGGTTTGCAGCTGATGAACCAGATCTTGTCGGGACCCAAATGTTCTCACTTTTTTTCTGAGGTGTTCATGGATTGCTTTGTGCCATGGTGGATTATTTTGGAGGTAAGTGGTCCAAAGGGCTAGCTGGTCAAGCCCAGTTTTAGCTGCAGCGTCCAATGGGAGTGATGTCCCCACGCCGACACTCAGACACTGATGGATGGCCTAGCTTTCCGTCGCTTTCTGGTCCCAGCCAGAGCTGTTGTCACGAAAATGTAGAAGGAAGCAAGCAGATGAAGTGCAGAGAGATGGCATCTAGGCTTATGATGGATGACCACCTGGTTGGTCTCCACCACAGATGCAAATAAACTAGAATTGGGGTCTCAGAGGAACTACTTTTATGTTCACTGGAAATGTCTGTGCTGACAGAGCTCCTGAGCATTTTTCTGTAGAATTATGAACATTGTGCGAGTAGGTAGTACGATCTATTTCAGACCAGCAGACAGATGTATCCACAATAACTGCAAAGCCAGACAGGAACTGGGTTTAAAACGTAGCCTGAATATTCATCAGGGTTTTTAACTCGTTTGCCCTGCAGAAGAGAAGAAAGCTGAAAGTTGTCGTTTCCCTTTTCCGCTTCAGCCTGTAAACCAACTCCCTCAAAGGGGGCTGAGTCATGTCGACCACCCCTCCGGCCCATAAAGACTCGGTGTTAATGGTGGCGTTCTCAGAGGTGATTTGCAGCCTGCATCTTGATGCCGGGGCTGGTGGCCTCGAGCCGGCTGATTGATGGTGTTTGCTGTTCAGCGTTGGACGTGGACAGAGTGCTTTCTATTGCTTTGGCTGTGGCCTGATGGGCTTTTACTCGTGGCACATTGAGTCTTATCCAGACCTCCCATTGAGACTTCATCAAGAATGACCATGAACTCTCTCCCAAGCCTTGCGTCTCAAGGACAAACTTTGCCTACCAGTGTGACCCAGTTCCAAGAGCAGGGAGGGAGGGAGTTAAATGAGGGACAGATTTGTGTTTGTGTGCGCGTGAGTAAGGCTGTGGCAGGGCATAGCCTACTTCTCGTACCCTACTTTACCCCTCGCTTTATGCAGGAACTGAGCTCCACTGACTGCACCATCTCTTCCCGTTCTTTCTGGTGATTTTTGTCCAGATGGTGGATTACAGGTCAGGACAAAGGCTAAACACTGCTCCTGTCCCATGATGAGAAACTTCTGAAAGCTGACCACCTGGTTACTCTGGATGTTAGAGACGCTCTTAGTTATGATTTTATAATCCTCAATGTCCCTCCTAAAACTATCAATTCAGCTGGCATGCCACTGAGGTTTCAACAGGGCACAAATGAATGCAAATGCCTGAGGGGGGAAATTGTATCATTTCCAGCAGTAGCTGGAAAAAACAACTACTCTAATTGGACAGTTTCAAACTCTGTTGGAGTTTCTAAACAGCAAATGAATACTGATGAACTGTGAACAGAGTTGGGGATGTCAGTGTTTATCTGCAGAGCTTCATGGCCTCTCGGCAGCTTTGGTGTCCAACTATTCCACCTGTTGCAGCTTCTGCCTGGAGCAGAAGCTCTCAGTGGATCTGTTAAAGAACCAAACAGTCCATACAGCAACAGATCTGCAGGACAAGCCATTTGGAGTTGTACATGTAGATATCTTCTGAACAGGCCACAGTCTTTTACTTTCCTTTTATTTTTTTAAAGATTAATCTTGATCATTTACTTCTGTATTTCAGAGCGACATTTTCTGTAGTTGGATCTTTAAGTATAAAGTAAGCCTCTCTGTTCACCCCCATCATTCTTTTTGTAAAATGTCATCCTCTGAATGTACTTACCCCATTTTAACAAGAAGGGACTGAAGTCAAACTCATTTATGGCAAATCCAGACTGCTTTTTTTTAAGTGAGGAGATGTAATTAAGCAGCGTAAAGCAAAAACTATATTCTACTGACAGCTCTTATTCTCCTGGCTCTCTTGTTTTTTCCTTCCTTTTGCTACCCAACAAAGACCATTCAGGACTTCACAGAGTGCAGTTCTTTTGGCCAAAGGAAATGGCAGAGGAGTGGAGCAGTGAGAAAGGAGGTATATCTGTATCAGAGAGAGCCTGGACCGAGCAGGAGGAGGAGGAGGAGAGCATGGAGGCAGAGGAAGGGGAGGGGACTCTGCTCCCATTCACAGTGGCAGCATTTGGCTTGGGAATGAGCTTTTTTTTTTTTTTCTTTTCTGGAAGGGGATTTAGGGAAGTTTTCCTCAAGAGGGGTGGTCAGAAATGTAGTGTTTGGGCTGACTTATGTCTGAGACACGTCGGAGTTGAGGCTGGATGATCAGGAGGAACTGCTCAGACACCAGAGCAGCAATGCAGGGAACAAAGTTCGGTAAGAAACTCTAGAGGTGAAGAACGTTGTAGAAAAGGGAAGTTGCTGTTAATCACATCTGCAGTAACTGACACAGGTTGTTTGATCCATTGTTCGACTCATAAACTGAACCATGCAGCTTTAATCCCAGTAAATGTGGAAAAAACATAGAATTTTGCAAATTCTGTGAAGAAGAACACACTAGATTACTGTTATCGAATGTAGGATCAGCTAATTTATTATGTATGTATTTATTATTTATGATTATTGTTGTTGTTATTGTATTATTATTGATAATTGTCATAACATAAACATTTGATAGATCATGATGAAATGATTAGCAAAGATTTACCATTATCTGAAGCCTAAAACTGCTCTTGAGCGCTCATTAGAATACAAAGTGTCTTGGCTTTAGTCCAAGTGTGCATGTGTTGTTTGAATGGAGGCCTCTGGTGCAGTATAATCATTGACAGTGTTCGGTGCATCATTCAACAAACCTGAAGGCCATTGTGAGGAATGTCTGTCTAAGTGGGTTTTACTCACTGGGTTTTAAGAACCTTTTCACCAGAGAAGTCTGTGACGAGTATTAACTGATCTGCAATTTCAATCAACATTTTAGCCAGATTTTGGTTGAACGGCAAAGATATGTCCCCATATGTAAAGGTATGTTTCTTTACAGCCTTTATTTCCAATTATTTAAATGAATATGGTTTGGTGGCCATATTTTTCCCAGGTCTGTGAGGTGTCTGGCTTTAGAAAGGTGGCTTGTCTTCAGAACCAAAATAGCTTTGTCACACTTTTTCTCCATGTTCCAGTTTCCAAAGAGAGGGGCAAGAATAAAGAGATGGGAGGGGGTAACGGAGCTGGATTCAGAAGTTTGGACAGAGGAGATGGAGGGTGGAGGAGGGGATCTCCAGACTCATTTGTTTGCTCCCTCATGCAGACGCTCCCTGCTGAAATGTGAGGCGCTCTTCTTTTCATCCGACCTCTTTCCCCCCCACATCCCTGTTTGGTCGTAGGTGTGCTCAGAGGTAAAGCCTCAGACGAGGGCGGATATAACGCAGCTTTCGGTGTGAGGAATATTTTTAGCCTCACTTCTCTGGCTGTGTGTTTATGGTGTGGTTAAAAACAAAGAAGGACTTAGTGCTGGTTCCTTCCTTTGAGTTGCTCTCAATGCTGGTTGAGTGACTTTGCAGTCTTCTCGTGCTTGGCCAATAAAGTGGGCATACTGTACTGGTATAAATGTCTCTGTAAAGAGGTTTTTCATACTCGCCACCTCTAATTGCCAGTCTCAGACGCAGTCAGGCGACAGGTTACCTTTGCATACCAGTAAATGTCATCATAATTTATAACGCCTTCTGCATGTGTGTTGAAATATGCAGCTGTGATTGGAGGGACCTGTCGGCTGAATGGAGATGTGAATGGAAATGTCTAAGGGAAAAGTGTTTATTTTCATAAAAGTAAAAGGTAAATTAGTTAATGGGAATACACAGATTAAAAGTGACTGATTGTGATGATGTGTACTTTTCTTATCCATATGATTAAAACGGAAAAAGAGCAAAAATGAGAACCAGAGCTGAAGCCTGTCTGTCATTGTGCTGTGAATTGCAGTCGTGTGGCACATTTATTTGTTCATAAACACCAAAAATAGTTTTCGTCTCAAATTACTTTAAGGTGAACCCCTCTTCTGTCTGGAAGCTGTAATGTTTGGAACATTTTTCCCTTGTGGATTCTGGCGTCTTGGCTTAATTGAATGGGGACCTCAAGCAGGCACTGGCGAGCTGAGTGTGAAGTACCTGGGATGATTATTATTAGAAAAATGGAAGCAGTTTTGGGATGATGGGGCGTCTTTGTCAGAGCACTGAAGCAGCAAAATTGTAGACCTGTCAGTTGAGCCTTCTGTGGCTCAACCTGATCTAAAGAAATATGATAATTGTGGATTTTGGGTGGTCTAGGACTCCGCATACTCATCTTTCCATTTAACAGAGATGTTTGAGAATACAGGAGGGCCATAAACAATGTGGCTTTCATTATTAATGGACAGAACCTGTGCTTTGTTTAACCGGGGCTGCCTTCTTTAAGTATGTGTGTGTTACATTTTGTGAGAAAAAGACTGAAATGAAATCAGAAGTGTTGTAGTGGAGCCGAACTGTGTGAGTCCAGTTGGAAAAAGAAATATGTTGGAAAAATGTTTTCCATTCATGGCATCACATCACACTCAGACGGTATCCCTGTACGAGTACTCTCAGCCAGACACTAAAAGTGATTCAATATCACAAGAGGGCCTTACTTTTTGTAGAAATTCAGTTAGATAGTTTTTCACTTGAAAACTATTGGCTTGACACTTTTCATTCTTTTGTAAAACAAAGCTTTTTTCTGTGAAATTTGTGGTTGAAGACATATTGAAACGAACAATAATAATAACTATAATAATGATAATGATGATGATGAAGCTGTGGCTGAACAAAGCATGTTAGTGTTCACTTTCCTTAGCTGGTCCCACATTTCTCCTGACTGACTGACTGAAGGGCATTAAAACCCTCAAAGGCTTCTCCAGACAAAAACAGTCTGCTCACAGGAAGAATCAGCTGACCCAGTAGACATTATGGGGGTGGCTGAAATATTGCCCACGTGCAGAGTTTTTCGTTTTTGTTTCTGTTTTTTTCTGTGCTTGGGAGATGGAATATGTGGTGGATCCATCTAGTTGTCATTAGTTGTTTATATCCATTTATTTTTCATTAGGACACGTCGGAGAGCGTGTGGAGTACTTCCAGAGCTATAGAATGCCTGAAAGCTTTAAAATGCTAAGGGGGGTCCTGGCCTCCCTGTCAGCCCTCTGACCTCCTCCCTATTCCCACCTCCTCCTCTTTCTAATGTTTGAGGCCCTAGTTACTACGACAACAAAAGGGAAACCAGGACTGCATGAACATGACAGAGGCTTTAAAAACAGTTTGAGTTCTTGAGCTTAGAAGAGTCCCTGCATAGTTCCTGTGGGATTAAAGCTCATTCACTGGTCTGCAGAGAATTTGTGGACTCGCATTGATGAGAAATAATGATCTAAGGAGAGCATCTCCAAGAGGGATCCTTTAGAAAACTGCCTAATCTAACAAATATGTTGGCTAGGTTATTTTTTTCAAGCCCAAATCACAAATTTTTCTAGTTATGCGTAATAATAGAAATTCTGTTTCTTTGTAGGATTTAATCAGGTATGTGCAATTTTTTGCTAGCATGGCAGTAATTATCACTCAGTCCCATGTTTGAATAACAACTCTGTTCTCCTCTTATGTTGTTAATAAACCAGGTGAATAGCTTAGCGTCTGTTTCTGTTTACGTGTTCTGGGTATCATCATGGACTCATTTACTAAGAAAAGTCTATTAAATGTAACCTAATTGGCCCTGCTCTCGGGGACAGTTCGCTCTGATGCCCCAACACCACATGTTTCTCCTTCTGCCATTCACGCTGACACTGATGCAGTGATTAAAGTGTGCAGCAGAAGTCTTTAAAGGCACACTGACACACATTTCGAACTCCATTTTCAAACTGCATTCCTGGAACAACCAAAGAATCGGTGGACTGATCTAATCTACCCACAAGAGAACGAGCAAATGGATGTTTGACTTTCTAATAAAACCACAGTAAAGCACCATCCACCAGTACAAACTGATGATACTCCTCCATCCAAGCATTAAGCCTGCTATTTGACAAACAAATGTACGCTGAAGACAGTCAGACTCTATCTACCGGTAAATCTGCATTTTCAGTTTTCACACAACAACATACTGCCGTGCCAGATTAGCCTCATGTCTCTTATGTGTCTCATGAGTTTAAGCAGGGGATCAGCCAGATTTAAAGGGTGCTGATTAACGTGTGCTAATCAGTCAAATCACACAAGTGGCCTTGCAGACTCTCTGTAAACTTGGCAGGTTGCAAAATGATCTGGCGTGGCCCTTTTCTGGCTCCTACGCTGCAGAAATGTCTGGCGGGCAGCTGCGACCCCTCCTTTCACCTCATTAACCTTTTTTTTTTTTTTTTTTACGAACAGCAGGCAAACATAGTGACAATTAGGTTTAGCGAGCAGCAGAGCAGGTAAAACCAGGAAAAGTGCCGGCGGTTGTAATTTTGTTTACTTAGCGATGCAGCAAGAGCTGCAGTCTTGTCATATCTGTGCGGCTCCGTAACCTGAAACTGGAAAACGAGACGTGCCTGTATGTCGCACATCCTCATATTCTCTGACTCAGTGTGTTGATGTTTTTAAACACAACAGGCTCTGCTGTTGGTGGTGCCGAGAATGGACGGTGACCTCATAATCACGCGTCCTGTTGGTCATTGTCCTCCCCAATAAAGAATTCCCCAGGAAAACTGTTGGTATCAGTCCCTGTCATCCGGTTATAATGTCAATATTTACCATTAGTTTCACCATAGTGTGAGAATGAAGGCGTGAGCCAGTAAGTTTGTCATTTCTCCTGCATATTAGTTCTCAGAGTTTTTGAAACCTAGATGTTTTCGTGCACTCCTAACTTTGTATCTACAAATCGTCACAGCGTGTGAGATGTCCGGCTCCTCTTGTGTTTTGCTTTTGAAGTCATGTCCACAGTCGGGGTCTTCCAGTTGTTCCCCGGGGCTGATTAAATGTGTGGAGACAGAAGCTTTTGTTGCTGTCAAAGAAATGTCAACATGTAACAAACCATTTAAAATCTGAGATTGCGAGAGACCCCTTTCTTGTGCTGCCTCATGCCTTGCGAGCCTCGAGCCCTGTTTGTGCTGCTTGACTGCATTTATTGAATGGCCGGTCCTGGTTCTCTGTGTGTGGGCCTCCATGCTCTTGTGGGATATTTCTGAGCTTTACTCTACTGTAAATGTACAACTTTGCGTCTTTGAATCGTTAGTGTTTGTAACAGTGAAAACATCTTTTTAAAATATCCCTTTATTAGATTCACTGCTGTGTTTTTTTTCTTAGTTTTACTAGATGAGATCAGAAAAATGTTATCCTTCATCACACGAATGCCATGTGCTCGTGAGTTTGACCTGAACTTTTTAAGACTGAATAAATAAAACAGTTGAAACATCTCTGTTCATCTCTCTTAGAACAAGTGATCCCTCACAGTTGTCACCATGGCCCTGGTTCAGGCTCTTCCCATATCTGCTGAGCCCCGCACCCCAGGCCACGGAGGTGGCGCACGCAGACGCCACCGCTCCGGCCCCTCCCCCCCCATCAACCTGCTGCCCCCCGCGCTGGACCCCATGGGTTCTGTCAGCAGCCTCGTTGCCAGCCGCCCCTACCAGGACCACCGCTCTGGCGTTGAGCCGGGGGCCAGAGTCCGACGGCCCCCAGCTGGACCGTCATGCCTAGGATCGGAGTCGCCCCAGGACCCGCTGCGGCACAGCTCAGCGACATCCAGCAGAGGGCTGGAGAAGGAGAGCGGGAATGGGAACTACACCTATGCGAACGAGGACTATGTTGGCGACTGGAATGATAACCATGTGGCACGGACCAGCCCGGGATGTGATGCAGATGAGACTAGAGGGTTAGGGTTAAATGGAAACATGGGGGGGCCTCCTCCAAAACTGATCCCAGTGTCTGGAAAACTTGAGAAGGTGAGTCCTAAATCCCAAGGTATTAACATGTGATCTGGGAATACTGGGAAACTTTTAATGTAAATGTGGCTGACATGTTTAATTCACGTGTTTCATGCCTCTTCTGAAGTATGATGTTTAAAACTGAAATGAAATTGTTGTCAATGCTCACTTACCTGCTCTCTGCCCTCCCTACACCTTTGTGACTCCTCAACTAGAACATGGAGAAAACGGTGCTGCGGCCCACTGCCTTCAAACCCGTCATTCCCAAGAGCCGCTCCTCCATGCAGTACCTGTCCCCGCGCCACTGTGCCAACGCACCAGAAAGCCAAAACAACCTGAACCTGCTCAGCCCCTCCCAGCGAGAGGCGTCCCCGTCCTGCTCCGAGAAGCGCAGCTCCTACGGCGGGGGCCGGAACGCCAGCGGGGGCAGCAGCCAGTCCTGCTCGCTGTCCGACTCGGGCCGCAACTCGCTGTCCAGCCTGCCGCCCTACGGCGGCGCCAGCTACGGCCTGCCGTCCGGAGAGGCCCCCGCCGGCCAGCCGGAGCCGGTCAAGAGCGCCCCGCCCGTCGGCGCACACGTGCACTCCAACTCCGACAGCGGACGCTCGTCGTCCAGCAAGAGCACGGGCTCGGGGTCGCTGAGCGGGCGGGGCCAGCCCCTGTCGGACAGCGGCTCCAGCGGGCGCTCTCCCGGCCCCGCGGAGGGCTACGAGGGCGTGGTGAGGGACCTGGAGGACAAGCTGAGGGAGAGGGAGATGGAACTTCAGCAGCTCAAAGAAAACCTGGATGAGAACGAAGCTGCAATATGTCAGGTGTGTGAAAGTCCGGCCGGCCCTCTGTCCCACTGACCGCACACCTCCTCTGCAGCGCTCTGACCGCGTCTGTGTCCACACGTAGGTTTACGAGGAAAAGCAGAAGCGCTTTGAGTTGGAGCTGGAGGAGCTGAGGCAGGGCTGTGCCACCAGGATGCAGGTAGCCTCCCAGAAGGCCCAGCGGGCTCAGCAGGTGCTTCAACTGCAGGTCAGAATCCCACTCAAACTCTAAATCAAGCACTTGACAAACAAAAAAAAAGAAGAATCTGGAAAACTTTTTAGAGTGGTTTGTTCTTTGGCTATTCACTTTGATGGACATTTCAGGGTAGTGGAAGTTATTGTAAAGAAACATGCTTTCATTGTGTCCCACATGCCGTGTCGGCAGGTTTACCAGCTCCAACAGGAGAAGAAGAAGCTGCAGGAGGATTTCTCTCAGCTTCTGAAGGAAAGGGAGCAGCTGGAGGAGCGCTGCTCCTCATACGAGCACGAGAAGATCCAGCTCGGGCCTCGACTAGAGGAGACCAAGTGGGAAGTGAGCAGATTTTTTTTCTTGAACTTACTGACATTGTTGATGAGTTCAATCAAAATGAGTTCATCTCTATGCTGTTTTCATTCCGTGATCCCTTTCTAAACTCGGGATTGATCATGTCTGTCTTCGATGCTCGTCAGGTCTGTCAGAAGTCGGGGGAAATCTCGTTGTTGAAGCAGCAGCTGAAGGAGGTGCAGAGCGAGATGGCCCAGCGCGTGGGGGAGATCGTCTCCCTGCGGGGTCAGCTCAGGGAGGCCCGCGGAGAGCTGACCAACACCCAGGTGCAGCTCCAGGAGTCCCAGGGCTCCACCCGCACGCGCACCCTGGAGCTGGAGGTGTGCGAGAACGAGCTGCAGCGCCGGAAGAGCGAGGCGGAGCTGCTCAGAGAGAAGGTGGGGCGCCTCGAGGCGGAGCTGGCTATCCTCAGAGACACCCTGGCCAGTCAGGGCCCGGGAAACCGCCAGTGCCAGGTGTTCCAGGAGGCCGAGGAGCACCTGCTGGCCTACGAGAGCGACGAGGCCAAGGCCCAGCGTCAGAGCGGCGCCGAGGCCCTGCAGAACATGAAGGCGCAGATGGACAGGATGAAGTCCGAACTGGCCTTTGAGCGCCAGCGGGTGGAGCAGCAGGCGGGCTGCTTCGAGGAGGAGCGCAAGATATGGCAGGAGGAGAAGGACAAGGTGATCCGCTACCAGAAACAGCTGCAGCAGAACTACGTGCAGATGTACCGCAGGAACCGGGAGCTGGAGCAGCACCTGCAGGAGCTCAGCCTGGAGCTGGAGAGCCGAGAGGAGGACGAGGGCAGCGGCAACGAGATCAACTTCGACGAGATCGCCGCGACAGAAATCTAATGCTCCCATCGGTCCGTTTTTCACCCTGTTTATTTGCACTACTGACAGCTAAACGTTTTCCCCTCAGATCTGCTCTCTGCCGTTTTAGACGGAGACGCCGCGTTGTTCGTCACCAACGAGCAGGAGAGCGTCTCTGATATAAAAGTGCAGTCGAAATCAGCCACACATCAGCTGAAACCGCTCACACACGAAGGCCGCTGACCCTCAACAGTCACACGCCGAGTCCTGTCGCTTTTCACGTTTTCTAAGTGCTTGTGTGAGTAACTTCACTCAACCTTTGACTGTCCCCCTCCTGTGACGGTCTGACTCCACCCCCCCCCGCTGGGTCCGACACTACACTCCCACTCCGTCAGCTGTCGGCTGGCGTGAGCACAGAGCATTCGGAGCCCACGCCGCCGTCAGCCGGCGGTGAACGTGGGATCCCACACATTCAGCGTGTCACGATTAGAGTGAACGAATCCCGGCGGCGTGTTGACGCGAAAGCCCGCTCTCCAGGTGGTGCGGACAGATCTGCGACCGACCGTAAGCTCGCTCAACTGATCGGGCCTTTATGTAAATTGCAATATGACTAAGTCATAAAGTGCAATTTTTCCCCTGCTTACAGCAGTCGCCAGGTCCAATTTGTAAGTCGGGACCAAAAACAAAACGTTTTCTCCCGTTTCAAGGGATGCTTGACACTAAATTAGTACTGTGGGTGTAAAGGATATTTTGAGCCTCGGTGCATTCCAGTTGTACAGTATCTAACAACACAAGCTTGTCTTTAAATGACTTTAGTGCAGAATGTGAGCAGAACTTCAGTGACTAATGACCCTGACTTCATAAAGTTTTAAAATCCCAGCTGTCTGCTTTCTACACGGCAGACATTAGTTGGAAAAACGTTCACAGTGGCTTTTTTTAAGCACGGCAGCAAGTTTGTGCGCCGGCTTTTAATATCTCTCAATATCGTCCATTGTATTGATTGTAAACTATTTAATAAGGACTTTTATTTACCCTCTAAGTACCCAAGGTTTATGACTTTCGAAAGGGGGCTCAAATTTATTCTATACTTATTGATGTAATGTTAGTAAATCAGACCCAGAGACGAAAGGAGTGATGTCATCTGAATTTTGGGGTCATTATTGAATTATTTACACTTGTGCTTTTTCTGCTGTACCGTGTTTAAGGGTGAAAAGAAGCTGAACTTGGAAGCCATTTTGTTTTCCTCTGGAGACATCTGTTTTTCAGTTGTTCTAAAATATGAAGGAACGCAATCGCACTTAGTGAATATGACGTCTACAACCGTAAAATTACACGAGAGATATAATGTTTTCAGATTCGATTCGTTTGGATTTCTGTGTGCAAAGAACCTGCAGAATGGCCTGATGAAGAGAGTAAATTATTTCCTGATTAGATTAAGTTTTAATGAGTCGGTGGGATTTAGACCCACTGGCTTGCAGCGCCGTCCATGCTGTCTTAAAAACACCAAAAGAAAAATAAATGGACAGCAGCCACCTTTATAATCGATGGCAAAAAACACAAAAAACGGCTGAATGATGTCTGTTGTCTCATCTCATCCTCTCCCTGGGTTTAAAATTGTCATGGATTCATCTACTTTTTCCAGGAAAACCTATTTTCACACAATAAGGAGAAGCGTGTCGCAGCACTGAAACACATTTATCTCTTTAAATGGAGAAAACCCTTTTTACCTCCATTTCTGAGAGGGTTGTCGATGGCGCAGTGCTGTGTGCTGGGCCAGCGGGTTACAATTCTCAACTGAAGCTAAAGCGAAAAGAGGAACTCTTGCACTGAACAATGTCACACAAGTGTTCACTGACCTTTTAAAATATAGAATAATGTATTTAGTTCCCCGTTCCCAGAAGACGCCTCGTGTGAGTCATTTATCCTGTAAATAAGCCATTTATTCCAGAGACGTGTGCCCGTCTCAGAAAATAAAAAACATAGCCACTGTGAATAGACCAAAGCAATGTCCCACACATGATCCTTTCCTCCTGCAGATACGATGCCTGTATATTACCGTTGGTGTGGATGTTTGTTTTGGTTCCTCAGTATAATTTTATAATCCACAATATTTGTATGAAGGCATTAAATGTATATTTTCATGCTGTACATTTCTTTAAAAAAAACCCAATGGGGTTTTAATTAAAAAAGACAAAACTGAACAAGTGTTGCAAGTTTTTTTTTTTAAATAAGTTGTACGGATGTATTTATCCTGAGGTAAACATTAAGTTAAACCTACAAATTAACTTGCGGTTATCTAATTGTGGCTCATATTGTCCGAGCTGTTCTCAGGCCTGTAGCAGAAAGGTCTCTGAATGGCTCACATCTGCCCCCTACAGGTAGAAAAGTCAACACTTCTCTGCAAATTCGTCCCTCCGGACTCTAAAAGACATCTGGTTACAGTCCGGTCGGTCATCCTGAACATCAGAACACACACACTGTTATGCCACTGGTGAGAGTTTTATACACAAATGGATTTCAGTTCAACATAAATGTAAAAATTACTTCTTTTACAGGCACTGGCTCCTCGTTAGTGATAACTTACACGTGAAGGCATCGGGAACACTGAAATGATGAATGTTTTTGCTCTATTTTCACGTTATTCCTCTGTTTCGGTGTATTTGCTCGGTCCTCCTCGTGCCCGTTGACCGTGGAGGCTGTTCTTGTTTTCCAGCCCGGCAGGTCGCTGAAGGTGTCCAGGCTGACTGACCGCTTTTAACATTAGTGGCAGGATCACACACCCGGCCTCAGAGCCATGTTAAATCTCAGATGGGCGCTAATCACTGGGCACTTCTCCAAATCTCCCCTCAAAGATCTTTGGGAACTTTGACCACGAACACCATGGGGTCTTTGGCCTTGTTGCTGAAGGCTTTTCGGATGATGTCGACAGCATGCTGGTGGGTGACTCCGCGCAGGGGGGTTCCATCCACAGAAACCAGCTCAAATCCAGCCTGGGACGCGCAATGAGATGGAGGGTAAGAAGCAAAAATGGGTGTGTTCAACTAGCTGAGTAAACGTCTGCAAAATCGTTCAAATTAAACTATTTACAGGACTACAGAATCACTGGTTTGTGCATTACAGCCGTGTCTCAGAGACCCTGGTCACCTTACCCTGAGCACTTCACAGGCAGACGCGGCTCCTCCTGGAAAAATCTTCTCGATCTTCACCACCGGCTGAACTTTGGACTCCATCCCACCGGATATACTGATTCCTGCAGTGTCACAACAGGAATAAGACATTGTGCAACCCCCTTTTTTCCATTTTATCTCTGAATTAAGAGTGAAACCCCTTTACCGAGCGACTGTCTGGTTTTGGAGATGCACACTGTTTTCAGCTCATGCTCCTGTGCGGGTTCGGTACCGTTGACGTTCCCCTCAGAGGGACCCGGGTGGCCGTTGGTTAGCCCGCCTCCCATTGGACCAGGGGCCGCAGCGAACACCTGAGAGAGGAGGGGTCGAGTCCGCCGGGCGGCGCTCTGCACCGTGAACACGGCGTCCTTGCTGCCGCCTCCGCTTTTGGAGTGACCGTCCCTGAAGGGGCGCCTTCCCCTCTCCGAGTTCGTGTCCACCCTGTCTGAGGCGGAGTGGAGCGAGACCTCGTCGAAGTGGACGGAGCGGATCGTGCCGATGTCCGTGCGGAGGGGGGGGTGGGAGTCGTCCCGGCCTCGGGCCAGCAGCCAGTTGGGGAGAGCCGGGCCGGCCGGCGGGGGTCTCAGGTCTCCGGACTCTGCGCCGTATCCGTCCACCGGTATGTCCAGCAGAGGCGTGAAAGACCTGGAGGTGTGGGGTCGCTCCCTGGACCCCGGCTGACCCGTCAGGCTGAGCCTCTCCAGAGCCCCCAGGAGGTGACTCTCCTTCTCCACCTCCTCGGCGCTTTGGAGCTCAAAGCCCCCCCTGTAATCTGAGTGTAGCGACACAGCTGTTACCCTCTTCTAGTCTTTATTAAGAAAGAAACGTGGAGAAGAAGTGGACGGAGAGTGAGAAGCACGAGTAAAACCACAGAGGGATGCAGACCTGGGATGGGGGTGATGAGGCGCCGTTTGGGGGCCCGGCCAGAAGCGGGGGATCGGAGAGGGGGAGTTCGTACTGCAAGGCAGGGACAAAATGGCTGTTCATTCACAGAAATGGCAGAAGGTTCTAAAACACTGAGGAAGAGGGTCCGACTTGACAGAATGGAGTCCGTACAGACCACCTGGAGCTTGGAGTTGTGTACCTGAGCGATATTTGAGGATGTCGTAGGCTTCCACTTCCACAGACGACACCATGTTGTTGAACACCGGCAGGTCAGACGGTGGAAGCAGCATCCTGAGGAACGGGATGGGACAGAAAATGCTGAGTTACTCCTTTTGAACGTTTTTGACTTGCAGCCCTTCAATTAGGAATATTTGGATTTTAGCTCATAGTCTGAAAAAAAAAACTTATTTTTAACAAGTTTACAGACGCTTTGTTGTATTTAAGATTATTTACTTCATAAAGAAATTCTCTGTGTGGAATTCTTGGCATCCGATAAAAGTTGGCCTTTTTTCATTTTTTTTAAAAAGTCTCTTGTTCTAAATTTTGGGAATGTGAACCTGAATCTTTTCCCTCCTGCTCACCTGATTTCTCTCAGCAGCAGCAGCTTCTCGGGGCGGTCCAGCACGGCCAGCAGGTGGCGTATCAGGTTCTCCACCGAGCGCTCTGCCGTGTACTGTGAGATCCAAATCGGATATTTTTTGGTTTAGGGCTGATGCTTACATCACAGGTCTGTGAGCTAAACGTTCCTACCCTCCGACACGTCCTCATCACGGCCTCCACCTCCTCCTCGTTCAGCAGCCTGCGGGCCATGGCCTCCACCACCCCCAGCATCTCGCAGTTTGGCAAAACCCGAGACTTCGGTCCCTCTGAAAGCACGAACGTCTGGATCAGAGTCTGATATCGCAGAGTGTATGTACGTCTGAGCTGCGGTCGTTCCGCATCAAGCCGGAGAAAAAAGGAAGGGAATGACCTTCTGCTGCCTCTAACACACAGAGAGCCTCATTGTTGTCCAAAAGCCACTGACTCACAGCTGATGGCCTCTTCTCTTTACTCCCTTTTTAAATTAATTGGGTAAAGGCCACGGCTCCTGTCTACTTGAACCCTCTTGCAGAGGCTTATGTCACAACTCGGTCCCTCCGGTCATCAGTGGGTTGTCGTCTAGCAGAGCTACACCACGCTTAAGACAATCCAGACTGTTTTCATGTGTTGTTCCAGGATGGCGGAACGAAACTACCAAGCGCTATTAGAACAACAGCGTCCTTGTCTATCTTTAGGAAACTCCTACAGACCCACCTCTTAAAAAGAGCATCTCCTATTTTAACTCTACTCCATACCTCTGTACCCTCTACTACTCTGTCTGCACTTCCCTCTTTCTCTTTGTTGTCACCACTGATTCTGACTAGGGATTTTCCTCTAGAGAACTTATTGTCATATTGATGATAATTGTAAAATTGTGTCTACTTTGTAAGTCGCTTTGGATAAAAGCATCTGCTAAATGCATAAACATAAACATAATTGTCAAAAGTAAAAAGGAAGTAGAAATACGGAATAACGTCCATTTAGCCGTGAAGGAGATTCCGCTTGACAAACACGGATGAAATGATGCAGCTACCTTTTCCAAGCTTTTCTGTGGAGGGGGACTTGGAGCGCCCCCTGGAGGCGTCCCTCCTGCGCCCCCCCTTGAACAACAGGTTCA
Organism: Menidia menidia; assembly: GCA_907169785.1. Taxonomy (NCBI): domain Eukaryota; kingdom Metazoa; phylum Chordata; class Actinopteri; order Atheriniformes; family Atherinopsidae; genus Menidia; species Menidia menidia. The sequence goes on along the minus strand of CAJRST010010001.1, from coordinate 2,013,347 downwards.
CGAAAGTCTTGGAGCGCTGCAGGGTGCTCTTCTCCTCCGGGTCCTTCCCCTTCTGCTTCTTCTCTTTCTTCTGCTTGATTTCTACGGACGATGGCAGAAACCGTGGCCGTCAGTGCCGCTCGACGGTCCTCACAAACGCCGGCGGGGGGGGGGGGGGGGGGGCCCCCCCCCCCGGCGGGCCCCCCGGGGGGGGGGGGGGGGGGGGGGGGGGCTCACCTGCCACGGTGACCTGGCTCTGCGACCGGCGGATGGGCCTGCTCGGCCGGCTCAGGGCCAGCAGCACGGCCGTCTTGGGGGACTCTTTCCGGCCGCCGTCGTCCTCGCCATCCCCCCGGATCACCGTGTCCCTGAGCAGGGTGGTCGGCCCCAGGCTGCGGGTGGTGTCCGCCGCCGGCCTCTGAGAGGGAACGTCCGTCTGGATGGCCGTCTCCATCCGCTCCGCCCCGGAGCTGGAGAAGAAAAACCACGACGAAAAAAATTAAATCGGACCTCTTTGGCCGTGTGGTTAAAAAGAGATGGGTGAACGGGAGGCCTCTCTGACCTCTGGTCCTCGGTGGAGATGCAGACGTCCACCATGTCCGAGCCGAACGGCATGCTGGGCGGGAACATGACCTGCGACAGGCCGCTCAGAGAACTAACCGGCGTCCCGGACGACAGCGAGGAGGCCGAGGAGTTGGAGCCTGAACCCTGGGAGGAAGATTTCTGGGTACCGTTGGCCACTGACGAAGCAAATCGAGCACCTGTGTTAGAACATCGATCTGCCCCCCCACACACACACATCGGCGTGGACTAACACAGGAACGCGTACGTTTGTTCAGCCACCTGTACTCTGCCACCATCTCCTTATAGGCGGGGTATCGCCCTGCTTCCTGTGGAGATATGGAAGCAGATATGCAAATGAGGTACAGAGGAGACCTTGACATTTCTATGGGATGACTATGTAAACCTAGAGCACCCCCTCCTCCTCCTCCTCCTCGCCGCCATCTGCCCCCCCCCCCCAACCCCTGACCCTTTGTAACCTTTGATAGCCGGGGTCGCTTTCTATCCCGGGACGTGTCCAAGCGTGTCCTCAAGGAAGAGCGAAGGGAAAAGCTGAAAAAAAACACGGGCCCGACCAGCACCCGATCCCGGCCGCCTGGTGAATAATGCACGCCGCCCGGCTGTTTGTTTTTTTTTGTTTTTTTTACACGACGCGAAACCCAAGCTGCGGCAGGTAAAGTGAGCGAGGAAACTGGCGCCCCTGGACGCCAGCTGTCAGGCCCCCGTCGGGGAAACCGCCGGGAGGGCGGCGGGTCAGAAGGTGGACGCGCGGTAACGAAGGAGCCGGCGTGCTTTTTAATGACAAACAGTGGGTGGGGAAGGCGATACGGCCCCTTCGGGCTGGTCCCCGGCTTCTTCCCGAGTCCATGAAGGCCACATTTCTGACACTGCACCCACAGCAGAAAAGCAGGGAGGGGGGGGTCACTCCTTCTCTTTAACATCAGAAGTAAATAAATATATAACTTCCGAGTGCGTCGATCCACATTTACTGCACACATGAAAAGATATCCAAAGTGTTTCAGCTGGGAATCCGTCATTTAAAAACGTCCTCATGGTCACGTTGTCTTGAGGGTGAGAGCTGTTCTGAAAGCCGGTTGGAAAACTGCGCTCGGATTGGAAATAATGTTTCTTAGAGACGCGTTTAGAGGGTCTCACCTTGATGGTCAGCATGATGTGCGTGTGGCTCTTCAGCACCTCCACCGCACTGCTGTGACTTATGTCCTCGAAGCTCACGCCGTTGGCCGCCAGGATCTGATCCCCCATCTTGATTCCGTTTTGCTCGGCCAGGCCGCCCGGATCCAGCCTGAGACGAGAAAGAGCCACTCGGGAGTTGATCTACGACTTGCCAGAGCCAGAAAGTGAAAAAAATGTTTGACCCCGTGCTTGTTTGAAACTGATACTGGGAAATTATGTCTCTGCCGATCAGTAAGGGACTCCAAAAATCCTCCTCCGAGCATCTTTTATTTGTTGTTATTTTTGGTACATTTTCACCCTTTTTGTAGATTTTCTACAGCAGATGGCTCATGAAGGAAAACTAATTTAATTTAGAAACATTAAAAAAAAGTGCTTCTCCATCTTCCTGAGGCCGTTCTACCTACTTGGAGACGTAGATGCCCAGGCCGAACTCCTTTCCCCCTCGGATGTTGAAGCCCAGGCAGTAATCGTCGGAGGTGGTGTAAAGGTGGACGATCCTTTGCAGGGCGCTGCCCGAGCTGGCCTCTGAGGGCGTGCGTCCACTCTCCTCCACCACCATACGCCTGTGTATCAGGTCCACCCTGAGGGGTGGACAGGACGTTGGTTACCGCCTCACATACCCCCCAGAAGAAGATCCCTTATCAGTTGTTTTGGTATCGGTCTAAAAAGGGGACCACTCACCAGGTGGTCTTCTCTTTGGAGTAGCGGATCCCGGGGACTTTTCCGACCCTCCTGACCACCATCCTCAGCCTGTTGTTGCCCGTCAAGACCTTCACAGCGCTGCTCATCGTGATGCTCTCCAGGCTGACGCCGTTCACCTCCACCAGTTTGTCTCCGACGAGCAGCCCCGCCTCCTCTGCCGCCCCACCCCATCCCCCAGCATGTATATGTTTACTTTCATGAATTTAGCAGGCGTTTTTATCCAAAGCGACTTACAAAGTAGACACATTGTTACAGATATCATCAAGTTCTCTAGAGGAAAATCCCCAGTCAGAGTCGGTGGTGAGAGCAAAGACGGGCAAACGGCGGCTCACCCGCGGTGCTGTTGTCCTCCACTTTGCTGACGAAGATGCTGAGGCCGTGCTCGGAGCCCCCCCGGACGCTGAAGCCCAGCTTTCCGTCCACGCTCTTGTCGACGGTGATGGTGTGGAGGTCCTCGCTGTCGTCTCCACCTAGAAGCACCAGAACAGGGGGTTACGGACCAGGAGGGCGGCCTCTTTCTTGAGCCCCCCTGGAGAGCTGAAGAGGGCCGAAGCTGAGCCGACAGCAACGGCCCTCAGACCACACAGAAGTGGGGGGAGCAGCATCATGTTCCACCCACTGGTTTGTGATCCATAGTTTTGAAGCTTTTCGACTTTTTGGGGGGTTTTTTTGGTTTACGTGAGGACTGATTTAAAGAGTGAAGCATTAAAATTCACCCGGAAAAAAAAAATCGGATCTTAACGGATTAATCTAGAATCAATGAGCTCACTTCAGTATAATCCAACGCTGATCAGATGGGTAGAATCTGCCCGATTACACCCATGATGTCTTGTAGGAAAACTCAATTATCTCAGGTTCTCTTTGAGTTGATGCTTTTTGACAGTCTGTTGAAGCCTGCTGAGCTTCAACAGCCTGGTCAGCAAACACCAGGTCAGCATCAGGACCCAACAAGCACCATTTCCCCCCTTTTTTTTTTATTTTAAAACCACCTTCATTCAAGTTTCATATGCTCACAGGAGTCCCTGAGCCATGTGGTTTTTCCAGACTCAGAGCGCGTTTCATCCTCACCATCGACAGGAGAGTTGATGAGGATGACCCGGCCCATGGGTGAGGAGGACCGGATCCCACGCCGCCGCTGCTCCTTCTTGCGCAGGAGGTTGCGCGCGGCGGCGTGCGGCCCCTGGCCCCCGGGGGCCTTCTCCCTGCGGGGCCCGTCTGAGGAGTGAGCCATGGGGGTCTCCTCCCACGCACGCTCCACCGGGGGCTCAGCTCCACCGGGCGGAGGAGCCTGCGGACCATCGGACAGTCTGGGGGTGAATGGGTGGGGTTCGGGGGGTCATCTCCAAACATGTGAAAACATCTGGACGACTCCAACTTACCCACACAGGTTACTCTGTGACATGACAACGGCCCGTTTGCATTCCTGGAGTCACTCTTTTGCCCATATCCCCCCATAATGCATCTCGTTCACCTGTTTGAGTATCAGAGAGAAAAAAAAGAGTCACATCCCAGAGGTCTCACTCACAGGAAGAGCAGCAGGTGAGGTCAGAAGTTGGATTTGTCTGGTTTATCTCTGGCCCGCTTGAGTCAGGGGGTCACGTGGCATGGCTTACGTGTGACTACACGTAACCGGTGAGAAGTGCGTTGACATGCCTCCTTTCCCCTTTGGGCTTTCCCCACAAAGCACCTCGGACAGCGACACCGAACTGCGTCAAATTGCGCGGAAGCGCCAAATACGCAAAACTACGGTGCGTCAGATCACACCCGTCTTCAGCATTTAGAGTCAATAGAGTTCAGAGGACACGATGCATCAAAGGAAATACGATAAGGACGCCAACAAATACTTACCACTCATGTTTTTTTTGTTGCGTTTTTAAGTCCGAAACCCCGCACAAAAAGCTCAGACTCCAAATCCGGAAGCGTCCATCGCGTCTCTAACGGTCACCCCGCGCTGCTGACAAATGACGCCATCAGTGTTGGATTGCATACCTGTGTCGGGTCGGCGTGAAAGGTCTGAGAGCACCTGACAGGGACATTTCTGTCCCCCTACCTGCCCTGAAGCCACGTGGATTGGCTGGATGGTAATTAAAGCCAAGCGTCTGATTGGACGGCTGTTGCGTCCATCTGCTGACAGTAGGAGCTCAAAAAGGTCAGGCCCGTTAGATAAAGGGGCAGAAATAACAGCAGGGGAATGAGGAATAAAAGCAGACCACTATCTGCGTGGATTCTGTCATTTCCCTGAAAGCAGTTTAAACATTGTGACCCTTTTCTGGATGGATAATAAAACTGTGAGGGGCGATGAACAAACAATAAACAGCCAGAAAAGCTTAGTCTGTAGTTTTCTTTGTAAATGCTTGGTCCCACATCCTGATTAGAGTGTAATCGTTTGCCTCAGAAACAGAATGGACAGATGTTTCCAGCTCTCAGCTTCCACAACTGCATGAGTGATATAAGTCATAGACTCATTTACAAAGCCAAGTAACATTTTTTTTTAGCTGTAGTTACATCGAATGTATCAACAACTTGGAAACAACACAAATGATAGAACCCACATTTCCTCCACATCTGCTCCTCTAACAGTGTGCCATCATTTGACTTGTTTAATCATAACTACGGCGCAAAGACATATCTGTGACTTGTCAAGGGCTAAAAAAGTCAGGCAATATACACACCACTGAATTTTCATGCATTAACCAGTAGTGTGACTCTTAATCTCACACAGGCTTTATTGAGGACGATGGGAAATAAAAGGGCATTAGAACCACACTAAGCTACGCTAGCTCAACCCAATTAGCCTCATTCAGATAACAGCTTTTCTGTTATCTGGTGTCAGATGACTCTGGCAGTTTTCAGAGCAAAACCATGAGCTCTGCCTCCATCAGCTGATGCCCTGCTCATTACTGGAGCTTCTGGTTGGATGCAGAAGCCCATGAAAAAAAATATCAGTGACTCTTTTGTCCTCCATTGAATCTAAGTAGCACAAATACAGCATTTATACTCCGAAAAACACCAGGAAACATTTAATCACATCGATGGCCTAAATGTGTTCAAATCACTGCTTGAAACTTTAAATTACTTGTGTTCATATTTCCTTTACAAGTCATCCAAATCCCCCCACATACAAAAAAATAATTTTTTTTTAAAAAGTGCTTCAGCGCCCTTGAACTGGTGTTTGACTAAACTTGAATCTATTTGAAACAGATGTGAAATTATAAACATAATGCAGCACTAGCCTTCTTCAATGTGGATATAAAACAAACAGGAAAGTTGGAGTTCTGACTGAACTGTAATAAAACAGCAGCTGAAAACAGGCTGACCCAATATTGGGAAACTTGTTTATCTTACACCCTCCAACCAGAGGAATTTGGATGGCTTTCATCCCAGAGAGCAACTTCATGCTTACAGTCAGTAATAAGAGTCTGAAAACACAGAGACTGGTTTTATTGTTTATAAGGTCACAGTTCCCGGTTCCCACGGCAACACAGCAGCCTCACTGAGCAACACAGGAGAGTGGACGTTAGACATCGGGTCCGCTTCCTCCGTGGAGTTTAAAGACGGACCGTCATGAGCACGTCCAAAGCCTGATGAAGGCAGCAAGGCCAGCCGCGCCTGGTTTCCAGGACACCAGCACTTTAACAATATCACCAGTCTTCTGCGCGCTTTACGTTGTGTGTCCTCTTCCAACGCGACACAGCCTTCTGCAGCTCGGACACAGAGTGGGTCACTTTTCTAGAGCTCCTGTGCTATTCTTCTGGCAGCTTGGAGGACTTCTGGGATATTGGCTTTATCTCCAAACTCCATCTCTCTGTGTTCCAAAAGGATTCCCTGCAAGAGAAAAAAAAAAAAAAAAAAAAAAAAAAAAGTTTTAAAGCTCCAAATCTGTCGACCAGGACTTTGACTTTTACGGTGAAGGAAAGTGTTTTACCTGCTGCCCTCGTCCGATGACGAAGACCCCACCCAAGACAAAGCCCTCTCCGAACACGTTTCCGATGAAGCCTTTCCTGAAGGCCCGCAGGCCGCTCAGCCACACTCCCAGACGCATGAAGGCCAGCAGCCCCATCCGCCGCTGACGGGGGCCGTAAAAGCGCCTCTGTCAGGAGAGCAGAACCCCGGTCAGTCAGCAGGAAGAACTGGTGAACCTGGTCCCAGGAGGAAGTCCGAGGAGGCTCGGGGAGGAGACGCTTACCTTTTCGTCCAGGAAAATCTCCCCCTTGAAGTACGGTCGGAAGTTCTGGACCTCGGTGCCGACGTCCTCCTTCACCACGGCGTACAGAGGGACCCCCAGCTGGTCCAGCTGGGGTTTGAGAGAGGACAGCTCTGCAGCCTCCTGAGGACAGAAAACACCAGCGTTCAGGAACTTTCCCCCCTTGACCTCATTCAGCACCATTTGGGAGATGCTCATTTACAGATTTTTTTCCTACTTTACACACAGTGCAGTTACACTTATCAGAAAAGTTTTTTTATTTAAAGAAATGTATAAAACTAATTTGAATCTTAGTTTTCAACATCCCACATTGATACAATGGGATAAACATGTTGAGGCTTATATAAACTTTGCTGGGGATGCGTTTTAGACGCAATATTTGGCTCTAAATGTGTTAATCTGGGTTCAGAGCCATCACAGATTTTAGGGTCAAAAGAAAAGGCAGATTTTGGGCCACATGTAAAGGGTTCACTCAGCCGAAGTCCATTCAACAGCCAGTCAAAAAAAAAAGGAAAAGAGGCTGAATTTAGGCTCAGAGTTTAAGAGCCAACAATTCAACCTGTGATGTCAGGCAATCTTTGAAGAGAAAGAGTCAACCAGGAGCTGTGCGGCCCCAGTTTCCTCTGAAGTCATCACCTCTCTGCACAGAAATCATCCCGGACGTCGCACCGCCATGACAACGGCCCCGGACCTTTCCCACAGAGACTTGGCCCTCACAGTCTTTATTTCTGGAGGAGAAAGTTGTGCAAGAGATTACGCGCATTGCAAATTCAAAATTCCAGCTTCACAATGGTCTCTTTCTGAGCGCTGCGCATGCGCACAGGGGGACCCGACTCACCTCCCGTCAGCGTCCGGAGCTCTGTCTCCTCCAGGTGCTTCAGGGTGGCTTTGAGCGGCGGCGTCAGGAAAATGTCGGTGAAGAAGTTCAGGAAGCCGGTGAGGAGGCCGCTCACGGTGGCCACCGCCTGACCAACCAGCCCCATGCTCAACTCTGCTCTGGACGCGCCTTCACTGACCCGGGAGCGAATTTAAACCCCAGCTGGATTCCCCCACCCGAGAGGTCCTCAGGCCCCGCCCCCTTTTAGTAACGCGATATTAATCAGACGAGGCTGATTAAAAGCAGCTGTGTCATTTCCCGCCGGTCGCCATTTAATTTAATCATGGAGAGACCTGGGGAAAGTCTCGTTAGGAAACAGTGGCGTCGTCACCCACAGGCTGGCTGGCCGTCTGGCGTCCCTCCGGTTCAAAGGTCACCGGACAGGCTGGAAAACTGCAGCGTCACTTCACCAAGTGTCAGACATAACAGCAGTTACTTGGAGGGTTATGAAAACCTTTAAATCTAGTCACGCTGAGTCAGACTGCGTAGGACTTTAACAGGAAGATGTTGTTTGGTTAAAGTTATGACAGTGCTTTGGGATTTAGTCTAAACTTTAGATTTAGGTTTCATCCCAGGATAAAGTCTCTTATTCCATTTATTCTCAGTTTAACATGCGAGAGGCCACTGGCTTCCCACCTCTCCCACATGTTTGGATTTGGACTGTTTCAGTCGGAAGCTCACACCACTGATTCAGAAAACAATATAAGTTTATTCACAAATTATAAAACAAAAACAAAGAAAATAAACAGTGAATGCTTGTTTTTATTATTTTGAATGTGTTCATTTACATGCAATGCACAATGTTTATCAGGCCCCGATAAATCTAATAAACCCTGATCGACGTAGAGTTGCTCATGTTTGGTCAGCTTCCACTTCATCATCCTGAAAGACACCACAGAGCTTGATTACAAATGAAAGCCAATTTCAGTGTCTGCTGTTTGTTATCAGCCTTTCAGGGACTAATTTAGGCCCCTTTTGTTGACTCACGGGTCTGGAGCTCTGCTCTGTTCCCTCTGGGTCGCCCGTTACTGGAGCCGAGCTATCAGCGCTCTCACTCACATGTTGTCCCTCGTCCTCCTGATGTGAGGTGGCCAAAAAAAAAAAACGGTTAAGCATTTCACTGTATATTGGATTTCTATCTTTTGAAAATACCTTTTCTCATCGATGGGTTAAATTGGAAATATTTGACATATCAAATGAGGATCCAAATGGGGAGACTGAGCGGTGAGTCACCTGTTCCTGAACGGGCGAGCTTGGTTTTTGTGTTTCCTGTTCGGACTCAGCCCTGATCTCCTGGTCATCACTGGGAACTGTGGCCTCTGGTTTCAGATCCTCGCTCTGTGGAGCTAAAGCTGGATCTGGCTGGATGGAGTGTGCAGGTTGATCAGATTCTTCCTCATCTGCCTTTTTGTGTGGAGCAGAAATGGAGTGGAGTAGATCAACAATAACACAATTAGTCATTCATGAAAATAAAAAAAGGAAAAGAAGGCAATGTTTAAACAGTTATAGCACAGGCGAGAAATGTATCATTCTGTAATTTCTGTCCCTGTTGTGTTTTTTACTGATTAGCCGCCGGCCTTCAGAGTGTCCCTCGTGTTCTGGGCCTTGTTTTTAAGTATCTGGCTCCTCTTTGTTACGAGCCTATCAGTGGTGTGACCCGTGTGGCCCTTCTGTCTCCTGAGATGTGTCCAGATCCAATAATTGTAGCCTTGTCCTGTCCCTTGTTTCTTTCTCAAAGCGGCCACTGCTGCTTCCTCTGACCCTGTTCCCTCATCAACGTGTGGTCGGCTTGAAAAGCATAAAGAAGTTCAACATTCCTTTAACAGAAGACGAAGACTCAGTAGAGAGAAAGACCAGCCACCTTTTCCTGGCCCTGCTGAAGGGGGGAGGCGGAGTGTTCGGCCCCCTGTTCAGTTTCTGTTGTCAGGTCTTGGTTCTCTGCTCTGGGGTCCTCGCTCTGAGGAGCAGAGGCCGCCTCCACTCGGCTGGAGTCTTCAGGTTTGTCGCTCACTGCCTCATCAGCCTTGTAGCGAGGGTTAGAAAAGTGGTTGCGTTAGATCATAAATCACAGCCATCCTGACGCTTTCCCTTCTCTTGGCCTGACTCGTCTTTCTTCTCCTGTAGAGCTCAGCGCTGACTTCTGCTCTTAATGCTCCTCTGTGCTTTGTTCCTAACTGTTTTCTCTCTCCTCGTCTTTAAACTGAATCCTCACGCTGAAATCCAGCTTCTCCATCACATGGGAAATATCTCATCTGCATCACCTTCTCTGTGTGTGCGGGGTCAAAGATAAGGGGACTCTGTTTGTTTTGTGGCTCCTCGGACTCATTGGAAGCGCTGGCTTCTTGTCTGGGAGTTTGCGTGGCGTGGGTTTGCTCGGGTTCGGCAGTTTCAGATCGACCCGCCACCTGCAGAGCATACGTGAAACTGAACGATCAGCTGAGTTATCGTAGCATCACACTGTCATATAAAAGACAGCGAATAACCTCTTTCTGACAATTAGATCTAAATCAACAATAATTTCCCAAACAAACTGTATTAATATGATAGAATGTTCAACAGATTTATAAGATGGGTCGGTCATGTTTCTTCACCTGGTCCTCATCTTGATCACCGTCTGTCACCTCTTTTTGACCCATGTCCGCCGGTTCCTCTTCATCTTGATGAGCGCTTGGCTCCTTCTCTGCTTTTTCTCGTTCCTTAAATCATCACAATCAGCTATGGAGTCATTTGAATCATGCAGCCGAATACTTTTTTACCTCAGTAGCAGTCACAGATCAACAGCAAAGAACAAAAGCAGCCACCGCTTCCAGATTTCAGCTTTTTTTTTTTGGTCACCTCATCTCCACTGTCATTTTTTTGTGCTTCAGGGTGGTGTTCTCCTGTGTCTTCCTGGTTTTCCGGATCGGGGGTGGCTGTTTTTTCCTCTTTTAGAGGTTGATCGATCTCTGCAGCCTCTGCTTTGCTTTCTGTAGGCGTGTCAGACTCAGAGGGTTTTTCAGAGACCGGTGTGTTGTCATTAATCTGCAGTTTAAAGTGATTATGCGAGTAAAAACAAAAAAAAAACGTGCTAAAGTAAATGCAATGTGATAACAAACGTCAGAGTCCTTGTGTTTTAAAATATGCAAATGTAATTAAAAAAATTGTAAAGATTTTGTGCTTAAAGTTTGAATTAAAATGCAGTCTGAGTGATGGGTGGATTTTGTGCCATTTGATACTTTTTCAGAGTCGTCCAAAGCTTTGTCGATCTTCTGCTCCTCCTCCGGCAGTTTCTCTTGCTGTAAGGCCTCTTCTCCGATTCCGGCCTGCTCCTGCTCCAAATCAGCCTTCTTCTGCACACAGAAATAAAGATGCAGGGACGTGTTTTATCATTCTTCAGAGAGAAAACGTCCCTAAAGTGCCCAACGTCTCCAGCCATGCAGCGACTGACTGAAAGGAAAAGGTGAAGGGGTTTATGTTGCCGAGGAACCTACAAGCCCAAATCCCTCAGCCTGATGAGCTTAAATTGTCTAAGCCTCTGTTATCCTACAACAGCTCTCAAAACCTGTTCGGGGATCAGGGTTTTAACGTGGTGGCAGCAAAAGCATGAGAACAATGGTTATTTTTTTACTGTATGTTATTTAATTGGGATTGCAACAGTAATTTATAAGAAACTGTTGTCATGAAATGTGTGTGGTATCATTTAAAGAAACACAAAAAAGCTCTGCTAGCCCCACCTGCACATCTGTGAAGGCACCGGTCTACTCTATTAGTAGAGTAGAAGTCATATTTGAACAAAAATAAATAAATAGAAACGACCCATCTGAGCGTTTGGAGATGCTGTTTCATAAGAAGTGTGCGGTGTAATGCTGCCCCCTGCTGGTAGGAAAACCAAACAGCAGCTTACCTCCCTCTCGTTTCCAGCGTCAGAGTTGTTTTTGTGGAGCCAGTGAGCCAGGTACTGGATGGGGTCCACGGGTCTCTGCTCGGCCACTTCAGCCAGTCCCTCCGTCAGATATTTCCCCAGATGTTTCTTTATGTACTCGGAGTCCATGTTTCTTATGGTTAAATAAACGTATTTAAAACACTTCAAACACTTCAAGACCCGCTCATCAAATGGAAAAACGCGGTTTGGTAAAAGGAGAAAACGGAATATTTTGGCTCTTCCTTTTTTTTTTTTACGGTTGTTGCTTATCCGTTTTTCTGTCTTTCTGTGTTTTCTTTTTTTGGCCCAAATTATACGCAGCACTTCCTCAATAGTTCAACCTTAGTCAACCAACCAAAAGAAAGAAGACAAACCTGATAGCTGCGCGTCTTCTGTGAGATGAGTTTCTATGGTAACGGTCCCACACAGCTAAAACTCCGGGTAATCTGTTCAAAAGGTTCCTACCTCAAACAAAAATTAAAGTTATGTGAAAATACTTTAAAAAAGTGAAACAATAACAATGCCGAAATAATTCAGCAACTTTTATTTTACCATTGTAATTCTTAGTATGAATAGGACAGAAAATTATCAATAAATCCACAGTACAACGATTTGATAACAAATTCATGCATTTTTATTCAATAAGTGGACATATTCACACAGTTTCTTAATATGAATATTAGAACATAACTTTAGAAATATTATCTACTACAGTTATTTCTACAGTTTTACACTCCTGCACAGATATACATCTGCTTTGATTTAACTAAAACAAATGGGCGTTTGAAATGAATCCTCATCATTTGATCTTCATGAGAGCCTTTATATAGGTCATCCCTAATTTCCCACAATGTAACAAAATGCTGAAAACACAGACTTAGGGATGTGCAAATGGATCATTAAGCAGTTGCATTAACAAATCCTCGGGGCCAGTTAATTGTGATTGGTGCTATGATTACATGTGTTGTGCACCGTGTCCTGAAACCAGGCCAGTTTGCTCACATGGGAGAGGAGAAGGTGGGAAAATTGCAGCAGTTGCTGTTTCCAAGAAACAGATGACAGCCAGTTAACATTTGTAATCACAGATATCGTTTTCCGTGTATAATCATATTACACACCTATCGGACAAATATAGCCTTCATCTCAGTGGATCGACACACTCAGATTGTGCATTTACTTATGCAGACGTGTACTTCTCATTGTAAATAAATATATATTTCTAATCAAATTGAATAAGAAATGTGGCCTCTTTACAAGGTAAGTGGTGAATAATGTGATTTTCCAACTGATCTTAACAGACAACAGATACATTAGGTTCACATAAGGGCTCTTTTGTTCATCATGATATGCAGAATGAAACGTTAAAATTTAAATGTGTTACTCAGGTCATGTGTCTTTGCTACTTGCAAAGAATAATAAAGAGTTGTGGGGCAAGTAAAGTTTAGATTTGGAAACTGATACTGGTGTCATGCTGCCATCTTGTGGTTGATTTTTTGGGGTGATTACTACACACATGCTTAACTTCCATTCATCAGTTTCAAGTACTGAGCTTGAAGTACATATTCTAAATTAAACTTAAATAACCTAAGTCTAACATTTTGTTGGAATTTCAGTTATTACTGCTTTCAAGCATACTTTGAACACACAAGTTCATATCTTAATTAATTAAATCTTCATTTGCAAACAGTAAAATATGTTTAATGGCTGCAGCCAGTGTAAATTACATAAAAATGGCACATTCATGCACACAGACAATTTTTGTTGATGAGGTTTTGATCCTTAATTACCTTGTCCAGTCACTATTGTCCACTGCGGGCGACAGAACAGTTTTGCGAATTGGTGAAAGTTTTAAAAGAACAAAAAACACCAACTTAAAGTGGGATCCGACTATGAAGTCTGTTCTCCGTTTAGTTAAACAAAGAAGAACACAACAATACGCAATATAAATGAATAATTCAGGGTTTCAGCATCTGAATTAGTGCAACTGATGAGCATAATGTAATTAATACATGTTGTGCTCTTGATGGTTCGGGTAATATGATGTCAAGATTTATTTTGGATAATAAATTTCCAATGCCATGCAAAGCGTTTAACTTTGTAACGCAAGCTATTCCCAATGGATTCAACACGTGGGCCAAAGATGATAGATAGATTAATGGATGAAACAAAGTTCCCACTTGTCCTGGAAGGTGTTCAACCACTTTACTTTAAGTATCATATAATTACTGTGGAATTAATCTGTTTGGCAGCAAAACAAGTCTAGGTAAAAATAAAGTAACTTGACCTTACCTGATATTCAAAAGCTTTTCCAAAATAGGAGCTAGAACACTTTTAATTCATGTATGAATCCCTGTATGAATAAGTTAGCTAAAACTGGTTTTATTAGAATTATTACAGTAGAACCAATTTTACCAGAGCAAAGGTGGACATTAAAATCCTCCACAAAAGATATCCTGTCAGCAACCCAGGTCTCAGGAGCAGGAAAACACTGAGGCAAGTATTCACAATTTCTACAATCATGTCTCATTTGGTAATCTGTTTTTGGGTGAAAAATTTATGTTAAATCTCAACTGAGAATTGAACATTCTGTTGAAAGTTTCCCTTGGTAAAAACAAATCTTTTGCTATATGTAGTAATGTAAATGTACAATTTGCCATTTTCAAAATCCAGAAGAAATCTTGACTTTCAAACTATTAACAAACAGAAATGTTCAAAGTCCCCTCCTGAATTTCACTTTTGTAAGACTTTTAAAAGTAACTTTCACTATGAAACATAGGAATCGCTAATGAATTTATTGGACTTTCTTCCCAGTCTGTCCATATTTTTCCTCTTTCATCACCATTGTTTTACGTCATGAATTTAAAATAGTTTTGGCTACAAATCTGTTTCATACTTGATTAACTCATTTATCTTGTGTGCTACATTATCCCATTTCCATGCACATTCTTAATTGTCAGCCTGGATTGAAAATGAATAAAATTCCGTGCCCTGTATAATCAACAGGGGAATTTAGATTTGTGAAAATAACACACAATCAAAAATAAACCTCTGGGCCAACACATATCTGAAAAGGATCTCGCGTGAGCGTCAGGTGAAGACGCCCAGGTCGGGGGGGGGGGGGGGGGCGCTGGGCCCTCGGACCCCGCAGAAGCCTCCTCTTTCTCTCTCACCCACCGGCTTTGGAGTGAGAAGGTGGTGAATGCGCCTGACCTATGGGAACGCGCGGACCAGCGACCAGCTGTGTGGGAACAGGGGGGTGGTGGGGGGGCAACTTCTCTGCCGAAGTGTCAAAGGTCTGATCTGATCCTACCTGGAGCAACTCCTCCAGTTTCACTGCCTTTACGCACTGTGCGTCAGCAACAGCTGTCCCGCAGCCCCGCGCCGGGCGCCAGAAGGAGAGCAGTGCGCTCTCGGTGTTGGACTTAACAGAAGACTTGATTCCCACCACCCCCCCGCCCCCAGGTTTCGCGGATTCTTTGGAAATATATTTGCTATTGTGTAAGGTAACGCGCCACCTGCCTGCCGCCGTCATCCACGACGAGCTCCTGCATGTGCGTGAAAGTGGGAGAGTTCCCCGACAGGCTGCAGAATGTCTGGTTTTCTCTGACAGGTTCGGAATGGCTTTGATGATTATTTACGTTTTGCCTCTGGTGGGGAGTTTATTTTTAAGTTGCCCTTTCTTGGAATGAAACAGACCAATTGGGCATCTTTCTGGTTTTATGGTTTGGAGGCTATTTTTCTGTAGCCAAAGGATTTGATTTCCCTCCTGCTCATTCAGAGGTGACACCACCGATTTCTGTAGAGTCAAGAATGTGATATTTGCTCTTTTTCTGGGAGGCTTTCGTTTCTGAAACGCGCAGGCTTGGTTGTTTGTTGCCATATAATCTCAGAGAGTGTCTTTACTTGAGTCATAAGAATGGGGCTGTAATTGATCTGAAGCCACTGAAGTCACACGGAACATTCACAGCAGGGTCTGGTCATTTGGGTCTGACCAAGCGTGCGTTTGTTTTGTGTTGTGGAGTTCAGTGTTTGGCCGCGCCTCAAGGGCAGATCTTTAACCCGGACAATGTGAACGAACATCATTATCTGACGTTGCCACCTGCTGAGCCAATACTCCTAAAGGCCCATTGCTTTTCAACCTTCTCTCCACCCGCCCCCCCCTCTCCATTATGTCTACTCCCACAGGGGCAAAGGCTTATATTTAGCCCATGTCTTCATGGCAGAAGGGCAAGATACTGTGATGCTGTGGATGCTCATACCCAACCGTTTCTCTGCTGTTAATCTATGTTGCCCGTCTTAACGGTTTGGTACCGTGAAGCTCCACGCAACTCTTTGGACACGACGAAGAACACAGAGAGTAGTGTTCATCTTAGGTCCTGTCCTCAGTCCATCTAAAACTCTGATTGAAAGAACTGACCCTAGTGTAGTTAGGCTAGTAGAGATTTTAAACAGGGATGGGGTCTATAAGTCGGCCTTTTTTAGTTTTTTTTGTCAGTTGTTTTGCATATTTTAGAAATAGTTTTGAACATTTTTTTAAACAAATTAAACTGGGGTCTTCTGGCCCTGGCCCACTCCACTGACATCCTCTATGTAGGGAGACGGTATAAAATGATTTTGTCTCAGGTTCAGAACATTTCTGATGCCTGCTTCTCCTGGAGTGTGTCTGTGTGTTTTGTATATCGCGTTCTTGGACGCCAAAGGTGTCGGTTTTAAGTTTCTTCTTAAGTGAGCCTGTGTGACCTCTTGGCCAGGTCTCTGTATTTTCCATCGTATTTAAAAGCTGGAGTAAGGTGAGCGATAAGAACTCATCGGTCCATTTAACAGTAAGTTTGTAAGACATTATTATCATGACACACAACATGTTTTGATCATGGGCCACTTTTTCAGACATGTCTGTTTTGAAGACTCTGCTGGTGTTTTTGATTTGTTAAAAGCTCCCCCCGGTTCCCCACAAGCTGGATGGAATATTCTCCACATTGCTTCCATGTGTGATGCAGGCCTGCTCAGATTTCTGGACAGCGGCTGCGAAAGCCAAATGGGTCAATTTGAGACGGCAGAAATCTGTCTGGAAACTCGTAAGCTATATTCAAGAACATTTATTATTTATGCAAATGTTGCTAATTCAACAGCTTTCGTAATTCAGAAGCTTGTATCGGAAACTGTGGATTCCTTTGAATGAAAAGGCTGATTCTCTAGGAACGTGACCGTGGCATTGTGCTGCTTTTATCCAAGAGACGCAGATTGTTCCGCAGATTGATCCGCAGATTGATCTGGATTTTTTAATCAGTAGAGGTCCATCTCTCTGTTGGCGACCTCTGGCTTCACCAGAGATTACAGCATATTTTCACAGCTCAGCTCCTTGGTGGATGGAGTTATTACAGGGACTGACAGCAGCTGTCTTCTTGGCAGTGACATCCTGCATACAAAGATTAAATGCAACTGAGTGCACGGTGCGTCTATCTGATGAACACATCAAAGATCCAACGGACTAGACTCTGAGGAACGTCTGAGCTGATCGTTATTAGCTGGCCTGAGCGTGCTGATAGGATTCGGTCAGGTCACATGGTGGGAATTAGCAACAGGTGGGGAGGCCTGTTTCCATGCGGCTCCCTGTGGGGTTCGAGGTACAGGGTTAACTGGTGGGCGACAGGGTGTAGAAGCAAGCTGCGAGAGAGCAAACAACAGTGTTGGGATTTGACCTCGTGAGAAAAACAAGGAACAGGAATGTGGCGAGGGACCAAAGACACATAGATGGAAACCCTTGTTTGCTCTGTAGACCTCCATGACTTGGTAAAAACGAGGGGGCCTCAGGAATTGTGGTATAACTCCAAACATTTTGAGGGCACCGGAGTTAAGCCAACAAGTCATTATTAAAATATTTATTTAAATCCATGTTAACCAAGGAATGGTGTCAACATTTTCTATACCGGTGTGCTTGGATCTCTTTAAGTCCATTTACATGATTACACCAGGTGGTTTGAGTGCTTGGCTGAAGACAAGTGAGCCTCCACTGAGAAGGCACAACTTGCTCTTTCCGTGTGAACTCGGGCTGCCCTTGTGACAAAAGCCTAAATCTCATTGGGCTTGTTTCCAGAGGTGAATATTGGCATCCACATTCCATGGTTGTCTAGTGTAACGAAGAGAAGTCTACATTACCCGGCCTATACCCTCCGCTGGAATGTCACAGGTCATGTGGCCTCCACTGACATGCGAGCTGATATATATGTTACTGTCGGGGAAGGCTTCTGAAATCCAACTTTCCCTCCCTCTTCCTCAGTTTGCTACCAATCCACGGCATGGGATCGTGAACTCTAGTCATGCAACGAGTTGTCATCGGTTCGACTCCGAAAATAAAACCGGTGCTTGAAAGAGGCGAAGCAAATAGGTGAGAAGAACCTTCAAGAACTACAGCTGAGAACCTGGAGATGTCTGTTGGACCTCTAAATTACGCTTTCACGTGGAAGGAAAAGGCAGCTCAGATCATTCTGACGGGGGCTGCATGGTGGTGTGGTGGTTCGCACAGTTGCTTCAAAGCCAGTGGCTTCCCGTCTGAATAGGACCCGTATCATCTCTTATTGTGGCTTTTTCCCCAAATCCTCCTTGCTACGTTCATTTGGTGGCTCTAAACCTGCCCTTTGATTGACTGCTGACATGTCCATGGTGCGCCCTGCCTCTCACCTAATGGGAACTGGGATTGCCGCCCTGGATTAGATTAAATGGGTACAAAAGGACCAAGCGACTGTTTCAAACCAGCAGGCCTGTTATTCTGACATAACAGCATCGTCTCTCGGTTAAAGCAAGAACTTCACAGACAGTTCCATTCTAATGTGTCTTCAGGACCAAAGGAGGTAGAATGAAAACCGGCAAAGCTGAAGGAGAGTCTTGACGGTTTGTCTCGTGCCCAACATGTAAGGCTCACATTCAGTGATAAATGGTAACAATGTGTCAGGCCCAAGCATGAAAATTGTCGTCAGGGCTCCGTTTTCAATTCCTTGTTCCTCTGAAAAACTGTTTGTGGTCACATGAACCGTAGGGAGATGTGAAAGAGGATGTCAGCGTGTAGAAACGTGTATGAGGATGTTTATGTTTGTAGACTGAGGAAGGCCCAGTTCACAAGTGGTCCTATCGTTAAGCCCAGGTGACCTGATCAACCGGTGGTCCAGGATAAAGTTTTCTACATTTATCCAGCTGTTTGGCAGAATAAATACACATTGATAGTGAATTATATCTACAAAAGTATGTTTTAGTTTTTTTGCCATATCAAGAATATCTATATGCAGCCTGGACTAAATGAAGACACGCGCACATCTGGTGGATCTGCCCTGAATTGGGCTTAGTGGGTTTATAGTTCAGGTTGCTCATCAGTATCTGTCTCAAAGACTTTGTATGCAGAGCCATAATCACAAGTGGTCCTTAAGGGACTAGGACTAGTATTATAATACTAAAGTATTACCAGCACAACTTTAAAATCTAAACCACCTGCATGTACTGTATTTATGAGAGAAGTTAAGTGAAGAATTTAAGTGTTTGATAAATTTTTCTGCCCAAAACAGAATATGTAGTCTTTAATGTGGAATAAACCAGGCTGAAAAAACAGTTTCCATGGAGCTAAAACATATCATTTACACAAGTGACGTGCGAGACAAGGTAGCCGGGGCCTTTTTTGAGTTTGGCAAGCTCTCAGTTGAGGGACCAAGCTCCTTCAGAAAGGGATATTCGATGGCTTCGGCAGGACCAGCGTGATGTAATGCAATCAGGAAATGTTCCCCAGAAGCCGTGGAGAAACGCATCCATTCTCAGGATGTGTATTTTAAGGTTGGCTCATGGTGGAGAGCAGTGGGGCCCACAGCTCCCGGAACAGGGGTTTTGAAATGGGATGATGAGAGGGGTGCACGGCAGGGAGAGGCAGACATGTTACATCTGCTGCTCCATGGACATTAGTTGGTTACTTTTTCTGGCAGAATGAAATAAAATACCAACCGGTGCCGCTGTGAGTCTGCATATCAGGTGTTTGAGTAATTAAAAATGGCAACTTTGATGACCGACAGGGTTCAGATTAAACCCCTGTATGAAGGACGGACTCTGAGCCCAAAGTGTCACCCGGCGGGATGGTAGCACACCCGTGTGGCTGAGGGTGCAGAGCCGGAAGCTTGGTGTGTTGGGGGCTTTAGGTAAAGTAGAAGTTAGTAGAGAGAGGAGTCATCTCAGTAAGATAAGTTGGCATGGTGTCCTGTTTATCTGAGGGATGGGAGGCGCAGAGCGAGGACTCTGCCAGGAAGGAATGAGCAGAGTCATCGGGCTTCTGTAACACGACGCCGCGTCTTGATTGCCTGTAGCAGCTGTGCAGCCACCGTATCTCCCTGAGCGCGTGTGCCTCTTCACACGCGTACGGCTGCAGATTTTTATGTACAACTGAGGCGGTTTAAGCAAATATCGGCCAGCGTTGGCGAGTCCCTGACCAGCAGCTGTTACTCTGCATCAGCCAAACCACGCTGACCAGCAGGTGCTCACTTCTATGTGTCTTCTTATTATTATTTTTTGTGATTCCAGTTACACGAAAGCCCATTTCTGGAATACGAACTAAAAGTCTCCTCTTTGGAAATCAATTTTAGCTCTGAGCACCTGTTGTTTTTTTTTACATCATAAATAATGCAGACACACATAGCGTGCTAAGGAGATTGTGTCTTATTTCCTATTCTTTTGAATGGGCTGTTAGATAAACGAAGACAATCTGACCTCTAAACCATCTACATTGACCACTCAGTGACCCATTATGTTATGTTCATAATTACAGGCACTTGACTTTAGCTGGTCCAGACAAAATGTATCTTGTCTGTTAGCCAATCGCAAGTAAATGCAACTTGGACCCGACACTAAGGGTCTGCTTAGGTAATAAGCAATCGGATGTACACAAACACGGCCTCTTAAAGTCCAAGTGCTCGGCCTAAGTGCGTCTAGTCGTTTTGTTGCCATCTTGTCACTTTTATGTGCTGAAGCGAGGGTTGTTACGCCAGAGATGTGAGGCACGGGGCTGAGGGCAGGAACAAGAGAGGCTGAGGCTGTTTTGGCCCCCAGATAAGCGGCTTAGACCAGTGATCATAACCAACATGCTGGGTCCACGTGTACACATAAAGTTTTAGTACAGTATTTGTGCTAGCACAGTATTTGCTTACATTATCACATTAGCAGAAAGCGGCTTCCTTCAAAGTTAGACGTGTAACTCGAATATCTGCCATCAGAGGAGGCAATCTAGTGTTTCACATTAAGTAGTGATAATAGCCTGTTTGATATGTTTAACTTGAATATTTTGTTCAAGTGAAATGTATTGAACTAAATCTGCCTGTCATATTGTTTTGAGCATTTACACTCGTCTGGATTGTAAGAACTCTTTCATCAAACTGTGCCCCATCAGGTTTTGATTTAACAGACACAGATAATGTTTTAATCATTTGTCTTTGGAACATAGGCAAATCCTGTGAATCCTATGAGAAATGATACAAGTAGTCCTCTAACAGATCCAAAAAAATGATATATTGTCTTTGTGTTTTTAAGGAAAAACAACCTGGGGTCGATAAACCTAATAAACAAAAATACAGTCCGGCTTCCTTTTTTTCTTGCTTGGGTAGTTAAGGGCTGATAGACTATGATGTGACACTTTTAGAGTTATTTACACAAATGTTTTGACTTTTGAACCAAAGTCCCTGCAGAAGACCAATGTCCAGGGCTTTAAATTAAAGGGCCTTTCCTCTACCTGGTTTCAGGTATCAAAAACATTTTCACCCCTATTTGAATCCATTGGATGGGTGTTTCATACAGAACTTAAACCTAAACCATGCAAATATGTCATGAAAAACTGTGCTTTCTGATCGTCCTCTCTGCAGCTCCTTCTAGGGAAACCCCGGCGTGGTGGTATCCCTTCGCAATGCAAAGATGGCGACCCTGCTCCCTCCCCCAGGCACCGATGTCTTCCGCCCGTTCACCCGGGAATCACTGGAGGAGATCAAGAGGCTCGAGGTGGAAAGACAGAAGGCAGCAGAAGTAGACGTCAAGGAAGATGGAGAACCGGCTGCCCCTCACGCTGATCTGGAGGCAGGCAAGAGCCTACCCCTAATCTTTGGAGACCCCCCACCGGAGATGCTCAACACGCCGCTGGAAGACCTGGATCCCTTCTACAAGTCACAGAATGTCGGTTCAAAGAGCTCACACAACCCCATCATGTCAAACCATCTGTAATGATTGTATCCCTTAAGCAAAGCATGTGCTTTCACTTTTATTTAAAGTCTGCCGTCACTGTTTGGAAAAATGTCCTTCTGGACAGCTGCTTACATTTTAGAGATGATCTGTTTGTTTTTTTCAGACATTCGTCGTGATCAGCAAAGGAAACACCATCTTCAGGTTCAATGCCGAACCAGCCTGCTACATTCTGAGTCCCTTTAGTGTGATCAGGAGAGGAGCCATCAAAATTCTTATACATTCATATCCTTTCTAAGTGTTTTTTCTTTCACTGTGATTTGATGGATGTAGAGTGAAGATGCTCATTTTTGCTTCCTTAATCCTGGCTTAAGTTATTTAGCATGTTCATCATGTTAACAATCCTGTCAAACTGTGTATTCATGACGATGAGCAACCCGCCAGCGTGGAGCAAAACCGTTGAGTGAGTATATTATCTTATTTTTCTCTTAAGAATCAATCCTGCATTGTCTGACTCCCCTTTGATCGCTTGTTTATAGGTATGTTTTTACTGGTATTTATACTTGTGAGGCGACGATCAAAGTGTTGTCTCGAGGCTTCTGTATGGGACATTTTACATTCCTTCGAGATCCGTGGAATTGGCTTGATTTCATGGTGATCAGCATGGCGTAAGTACGAGTGGGCTGTCGTTCAAATGACTGCGTCAGTGAGAGGATTCAGATGAATGAATGATGCTGTGAGGTTTGGTCTGGTGTCTGCTCCTGATCATCTGTTTTATGTATCTCCACAGTTACGTCACAGAGTTCGTTGACCTTGGCAATGTTTCAGCCCTCAGAACATTTCGTGTACTTCGAGCCCTGAAAACAATTACTGTGATTCCTGGTACTCTCTCTGTTTTCTCATGTTTTTACATTGTGTGTTCAGCAGTTCAAATTTCTCTCCTGCTGCACTGGCAATTAGTTCCAAAATGAACAGGATAAGAGGAGTAGAAACTGTTTAATAGATGGGAGCAGCTACATTGACATAAATGTTTTGGGTTTAAACTCACATTTTACCATCTTTATATTTAACATATTTTCACTGTCTCTCCTTTCTTTAATGCAAAAAGTCATTAATGAATGTATGGAAATGTTAAATTACAAACGAGAAATAACAGATCCAATCATGTAGTGCAGAATAATCCAAAATAAAAAAAACCCTTTAATGAAACAGAAGCTAAAGGAAGCTCCAGTTATTGACTAATTGTGTTTGTGTTTGCATAGCCGTCACTACTTGTGTATGTCCACCTCTTTTCAAGATCTTTAGTTAAAGTGATTTAAAAATTCATTCTCATTTGTTGTTTTTGGGCTGTTTGACGTTCACTCGCATCGGATTTTTCCCCCTCAGGTCTGAAAACAATCGTGGGCGCCTTGATCCAGTCTGTGAAGAAAATGGTGGACGTCATGGTTTTGACCGTCTTCGCCCTCGCCGTTTTCGCTCTGGTCGGCCTTCAGCTTTTCATGGGACACCTGCGGCAGAAGTGCGTGCGATGGCCTATCTTTACCAATGAAACTGCATTTGAGTTTCCCAACGCCACCTCTGCGTTCAGCGATGCAGAGTACTTCAACACCACGATGGGTGCCAACGGCACAGCATATTCCAACAGCACCTTCAATTTTTTGGAATACATTGAAAACACGGGTATGTTTGCTTCATATTTCATCTGATCCTTTGTAATGTATCAACTTCACGGTGAAGCAAATGTAACTCTTTAGTTTCTTTTTGGATTATAGACAATCATTATTATTTGGAAGGCAGTCAGGATGCCTTACTCTGTGGCAACAGCTCTGATGCTGGGTATGTATTATCCAAAAATACATGGGAATAAAAATGCAATGAATCACAACAATTGCTTTTACACGACTCTTCCTTTTGATAGAAATTGCCCCGAGGGATATACATGCATGAAAGCAGGGAGGAACCCTAACTTTGGCTACACCAGCTTTGACTCTTTTGGCTGGGCCTTCCTTGCTCTCTTCAGACTCATGACCCAGGACTTCTGGGAGAACCTTTTCCAGCTGGTTGGCTCTTCTTTTTATTTGTGGTGTTTTGGTTTATGGGCTCTGCCTGTGAACATTGCAATTGTAAAATCAAAATCATGAGGGGATATTTGTCCTAAGTTCTTGTAGCTTCTTTTTTCCGCCTCTAACGCAGATTTTACGGACAGCTGGTAGGACATACATGCTGTTCTTTGTGGTGGTTATCTTTCTGGGCTCCTTCTACCTCATCAACCTCATCCTGGCCGTGGTAGCCATGGCGTACTATGAACAAAATCAGCAAAGTCAGCTAGAGGCCATAGAAAAAGAGGAGGAGTTCCAGAGGCTGCTTGAGCAACTCAAGAATCGAGAAGAGGTAATGATCGCCCATCCAGATCAGTATTTGATCCAGATACTGAAAGCCATCCATTCTATCAGATCAGTTGCGTAAGGACATGTATTTATACATCAGTTATTAGTAGCCTTTACAGGAATACCTAAAATACAAAGGAATAACTGGTGTTGCAGTCTCTTGTTACAGCAGTGTTTGCGGTAGTGAGACAGCTCTAAGCAAAAGTTGTTTCCTTTTCATGCTCTGTGTGAAGATAAATGCATGTTTTAGTAGAAGGTTTAAGGTCAATATTGCCAGCCTGGTAAAAGTATGTATTCAAATCCTTGGTGCTACATTTTGTACGAAAAGTGCTACTTAATTTAGCTCTGATGAGCTGCTGTGGGTTCCTGCCATGGCTCTGTGTTCTGAGATTTACCTTTGTTGAGTACTTCGGTACAACAGAAAACTAATCAAATCTCTTACCAAACAGGCTCAAGCCCTTGGAAGCCGAGCCTCTCTGACCAGTAGGAAGTCCCTCAGTCATCATACAATGTCTGAGATGGGAGATGAAGCTCAGACACCCAAACAAGAGGAGTTTGTAAAGGACTGTAACGGGAGAGTCATTCCCCATCTTATGGTTAGAGCACCTACTATGGATGAGGTTAGAAGATCTCACACCTCAAGCAGTGATTACCATTTCCTTCAAAGTTCAAGTCTGTCATTAACTTGCCCTTTTTAAACATATTCTACAGTCTGCTGCAGATTATGAACTCAGATCGAAGTCATTAGAGTCTGTGCACAGCATGCTTCACCTGGAGGAACCAGGCCTGACTAAGAGATCCATCAGTGCCGCAACTGTGCTTACAGCAACTGCTCTGGAAGGTACAGTGACCATGGAGCTAACACCCCACAAAAGATTTTAATAGCATGGAATTTAAGTGAAAAGAGTTGCTGATATGATAACATAAACCCTCTCCCGTGCTGGTCGAACGGAGGTGCAAAGTGCCTTCAGATGTTGAAGAAACACACAAGAGATAACATTAGATGCTCTAATGTGAGCTGTAATTGATTAGATTATCAAGCAGTTGTTGACATTCAGCACTGATTTATCTAAAGGCCAGTGCAGTAGCATTGTTTTAAGCTTGCCACAGTCTGGCTAATCACATTTTGTGCTGCAGAGATCCCTGTCGACATTCAGTGTCATGCCCTCCTGGTGTTAAGCTAGGGCTATTTCAGCCAAGTATGGCACGAATTTCAATGCTAGGCATTAGCTTCTCTATCAGAAGTATAAAGTTAATCTGAATAACCATGTCATGCATATCCACAATATTTTGAAATTGTTAAAATCAGACCTTCGGATACCTATTTTATGTAGGATATTACCTTTTCTGCTGCTGTCTGTGTTTGTCTAGAGTTGGAGGATGCGCAGAGGCCATGCCCACCTTGCTGGTACAGATTTTCAGACGTTTTCCTGAAGTGGAACTGTTGCGTGCCCTGGATTGTCTTTAAAAAGTGGGTGAACTTTGTGGTGATGGATCCCTTTGTCGACCTGGGTATTACCATCTGCATTGTGCTCAACACCCTCTTCATGGCCATGGAGCACTACCCCATGACCCCGGAGTTTGACAACATGCTTGCAGTGGGAAATCTGGTGAATATGTGACCATGTTTAGAGATGTAGATTGCAGCAAAGCAACGTTCCAGCATCAGTCAAAGTGAAATATATGTTTACTCCTGCAGGTTTTCACTGGGATCTTCACAGCTGAGATGTTTTTCAAGCTTATTGCCATGGATCCTTACTACTACTTTCAAGTCGGATGGAACATTTTCGACAGTATTATTGTAACTATGAGTCTGGTGGAACTGGGACTGGCAAATGTCCAGGGACTGTCAGTCTTACGATCGTTCCGTCTGGTGAGACAAAATGACTAGATTTATTTCAACCCTCTAAGAATGCAAGCATGTACTCCGTTCGTTCACTTTCTTTGTTTCGTTGTCCTGGCCTCTGTTGACAGCTTCGTGTCTTCAAGCTGGCAAAATCCTGGCCCACGCTCAACATGCTGATCAAGATCATCGGTAACTCAGTTGGAGCTTTAGGGAATCTGACTCTGGTGCTGGCCATCATCGTCTTCATTTTTGCTGTTGTGGGTATGCAGCTTTTTGGAAAGAACTACAAGGATTGTGTGTGCAAGATTTCCTCAGAATGCGAGCTGCCGCGCTGGCACATGCACGACTTCTTCCACTCTTTCCTCATCGTGTTTCGCATTCTGTGTGGGGAATACATCGAGACCATGTGGGACTGCATGGAGGTGGCCGGGCCAACCATGTGCTTAATCGTCTTTATGATGGTGATGGTCATTGGGAACCTTGTGGTGAGTCCAAAAAATGATCCATTCATTGACAATTTCCTCCATAAATTTCACCAAACACTAAGAAGCAGAAGGGAGAGCCACTTGTTGTGTTGAGCATCACATTACACAAAGATTTAAACTACAGGAGTATCTGCAAATGGATGATGGACACCTTTCAAGTGAATCTAAAGTCTTCCTGTATGTTGCCTGGGTAAATTGGTGTAAAAAGACACCACCCCTCATGGTGCTTTGAGAGAAATCATGAGCATCTGGACCATGAAAATAATGCCCCCGACCTTTAAACTTGGATTCACAGGACAAGGCCACACATACGATCGCTCTCGGGCATCATATTTAATTACCAGAGCCAAGACAATATTCTGTTGGGTTATTCATAGAAATAAAAAGGAAGTGGCTCATTGTCAAGCATCAACTGAAGCATTATGTCGCCCACAGTGTGCCAAATGTTTTTTTTTTTTTTGCTTCTTACGCCCCCCCCCACCCTTCACCAGTGTGCTCACCTCAGCGATGCACACTATTTACCCGAAGATGAAGCCATGCAGACACATAGATCACAGAGGGGTTTCTATTTAAATCAAATGACTCGAACAACCGAACAGTGGTTTTGACCTTGAGTATGTGCTAAGATCCGGCTCAAGTAAGCATGCTGAAGCCGAAGGAACAAACGCAGACAGCTGGGCGAGCAGGGCTCAGGTGGCAGGGGACTTACCGGGTGTAAAGGAAAAGTAATTTGATAGTAGATTGAGTAAATAATTAATGTAAAGGTAATCATATTGGCCCAGGAGCACTACGTTATACATATATTTGAATTAGTGCAACACTCTTTTCTTAATCGGATTATGAATAAATTCTCCTGGAATCAAAAGATCTTATTTTAATTTTTACGGACAGTTTGTGTTGTCAGTTTTTTATTTTCCTTGTGTATGTTTTCCTTTCCACTTAATTTTAGCGAAAATAAGGCACATGAACCGTCTCAAAGTTGGAAAGGTTGCAGCTTGTTGGGGAAAAAATGAGCTTACAATACACATTATGGCAATTTTACTAGAAAATCAAATAGAACTCCTGGGGTTTTATTGGGCCTTTCGACTAGATCACAGCATAACCGTTTTTAGAGTTGCAAACCTTTCCTCTGAGATAAGGAACTACATCTGCTTCAAAGCCAACTTGAGAATCCCACCAAAAACTCTTTGACCTTTGCCTTTCTTTCTGATCCTAAGTCTTTTTCCACTCCTTTGCAGTCCAGTTTGGTTTTGTGGAGCTCATTTTGACTGTCAGCCTTCTTTACTGATTCACAGCCCCTGATCTGGAATGAGAGAGATCAGCCAGCCTGTGTAACTATGATAACCTGCTAAACCCGGGAAACAGGAACTGAGAAATTGGCTAACAGAGTTAGGAACCTAAATATAGATGTGTCCGACACATGAGAAAGACAACACAATATTTATTGATGCGCCATCACAGGACCAATTTCACGTGTAATGTGGACTGGATCCGACCCAGAGTTTGGCGTTTGATTCATTGATGTTGACGCGCCTTTCCTCGGTGATGAGTGACTGTGAGCTTATACATAACTGTTTAACTTGCATTTGGTTTGTCTGTCAAATGGAACCCGTTTCCAAAAAGCTCTGGGTCAAATCAAACTTTATTTATAAAGCACTTTTCGTACAGAAGCGGCGGAAAGTACGTTACATCATTAAATCACCGCCACCCCAAAAAACATAAAGCTCTGACTCTATTCTCTTTCTCTTTAACTGAAATATAACTCTAAAGCAAAACTGGGAAACAATATCTTTGGGAACCATAACATTTTTTATGCTTTATTTTTGCCAATTTCTTTTAACTCAAAACATGGGGAGCATCGACGTATTGATTAATATTATTGCATGAAGTGGCAAAATAAATCTAACCATGTTGTGCTCTTAATACTTCCAAGAAAATATCAAGAGGCGAAGTAATAATAAAATGGGTGCGCGATGTTAGTAAGAAGTGAAACAACTCATGTGGAATGTAAAAAACGAGGGATTCAAAATGCTGTTTCTAAGCATTATAATTCTCCCCCTGAACATACCCAGACCAAAAAACTGCTTCCAATTTCAACTGTGGCGCCAGGAGTAAATGATCTGTGTTATACATTAGTCTTAAATATCAGAATCTGATTTCTGTCTGACACTCCGCCGTTTCATCCCAGGTGCTGAACCTCTTCTTGGCCTTGCTGCTCAGCTCCTTCAGTGGAGACAACCTCTCAGCGGGGGACGATGACGGGGAGATGAACAATCTCCAGATCGCCATTGGCCGGATCACACGGGCCATCAACTGGGCTAAAGCCTTTATTGTTCAAATGGTCCTGCAGAGTCTTGGCAGGAAGCCCCAGGAGCCCGACGAGGGCCCAGTGGATGAGGTTGAGTCTAAAATGGAGGCAATCGAAATGAACCATTTTGACAGCAATCAGACTTTAAAGCTGCCAGATGGGACTCAGGACTGTCCAGTCGAGAGCCAGCCCACCGGGTTTACCGTGGATGGAGAGCTTAATCTCAATGTGCCAATCGCAGAGGGAGAGTCAGACTTCGAAAATTTGAGTGAAGAAGACGACGATGGTGAGGATGATAAAGATGAGGATGACAACTCGGATGAAGACGAAAGACATCTCTTACCGGATGCAGTAAGAAAAACAGGCCAAATCTGTTTCCTTCATTAAGAAGCCACATCTCTATAGATAAGCTTGCTCTTTATTAACAATGAGAGTGCACAAAATTCCCATCTAACAAGTGGCCAGTTCAGTATTTCACCTTATTTCATGAAATCAACACGAAGATGTGCTATCAAAAAGCCAAAAAAGTCAGAAAACATGTTACACCTAACTCCAGCTACATGTTCAAACACTGTTCCGGTCAGCATATCTGAAATGAGCTGGTAGCTCACAATTAACTGATGTTTATGCCACCACATCAAATGTTCTGTAGTGGGACTCATGTTTTCAGCTCATTAAAATCTCAATAACTGGAAATCTAAAATCAGAACAGCTACTAAAACGGAATTTGTTTCCAGCATACTGCACATTTCTCCTGCTTCTTTTGGTGCTTAATGAACATGATTTTCTATTGGTTCACTGTTTCAGAAAAACTCAGATGGATCTGATATCTCAAGAAAAATCAGAGTGAGTAGCCGTAAACTGCATGGACCAAAGCAAACTGTTTTCCCAGGTGTTGCTTTAAGCCCCGGGTCTTCTAACCGAGCTTTAACTATGATTCTCAACCAGCTGATGGGTGCTGTGAATGATGAGGATTCTTCAGTGTGCAGCACAGCAAACTATCAACCGTCTGAGCCTGAACCAGATGAAATGGAGGAGGAGGAGCCCGACCCCATAGAGCCCGAGGCCTGCTTTACTGACAGTATAAGAAAACGCTACACAAACTAATCAAACCAGTTATAGAACGACTTCCCCGTATTTAAGAGTACCAAAAAATTCTTCTTCCGACCCGTAGGTGATGAAGTTAATGCACTCTTTGTTTCTTTCATCAGAATGTGTGCAGAACTGGCCGTGTCTTACTGTGGATATCTATCAAGGCAAAGGCAAGAAATGGTGGAATCTCCGAAAGACGTGCTTCACTATAGTGGAACATGATTGGTTTGAAACCTTCATCATCTTCATGATCCTCCTCAGCAGTGGAGCTCTGGTGAGAGCCGTCATCAGCAGAGGAACTTCAGAAACGTTCAGGGATAACCTCTAACAAAAACAATTAGTTTGATTAATTTTTGAGTGGAATATCTTCTTTCCACAGGCTTTTGAGGACATATACATAGAAAAACGCAGAACCATCAAAATCATGCTGGAGTTTGCAGACAAGGTTTTCACCTACATCTTTGTCATTGAGATGCTCCTTAAATGGGTTGCATATGGATTCAAGACCTACTTCACCAACGCTTGGTGCTGGCTAGACTTTTTCATTGTGGATGTAAGTCTGTTGTCGTGTTTTATTGCTCGCGTTCAGGTGGAATTTGTAGCAGATAAAACGCATGACCATGTCCTATGCCAACAAAAGTCCTTTTTTAACATTTGAATAGGAAATGTTTTGATTCTGCCACAGATTTCCCTGATTAGTTTAGTTGCCAACTGGATGGGCTACTCGGACCTTGGACCAATCAAATCCCTCCGAACCCTCCGAGCTCTTAGGCCTCTTCGGGCACTTTCAAGATTCGAGGGAATGCGGGTAAGTTAGTGGCTACTGGGGCTCTTTTGATTCAGAAATAGCATCTGCATCTGCATCTGCACAGCACGGTCAGCTCTGAGTAGTTTGCATGGCTGACAATGATTTTAAACACCACATTGGAAAAGCTGGAATCAAATTAAATAAGAAAAAAATTCAATCAGCTTAATTCAAATTACTTTCATGCTTATTTTCTTTCCTTCAACGACCCTAACCTTAAAGTTGTCCTTTTATACACTGAAATGTCCCAATAATTGTATCTGTTAAGGGAGAAAAATATATATTTTCTGGGGGGTATATCCTTTAAAAAAGTTTTTGACTTTGTATGTATTGTTTTTTAAAAGACACAGACCTGTATTTTATCATGCTTCCTTGTACTAATTTGATTGGCTTTCCCATATCGGGTGCATGCGCACGTCTTGGCCGACTGATGTAAGTGTGTCACAGTCAAATTGACCTAAATTATCACATTATCGTTTGGCCTTACAGCCATGCTGGACTGAATATTATTTTAAATCCCTCCTGTGTTATGCAGGTGGTGGTGAACGCTCTGGTCGGAGCGATTCCCTCCATCTTCAACGTGCTGCTGGTCTGTCTGATTTTCTGGCTCATCTTCAGCATCATGGGAGTTAATTTGTTTGCTGGGAAGTTCTACCGCTGCATCAACACCACCACGGGGGAACTTTTCCCCATCACTGTGGTCAACAATTACAGTGATTGCATGGCCGTTAAAGAAGCCACACAGGATGCCCGCTGGACCAACGTCAAAGTCAACTACGACAACGTTGGACAAGGCTACCTGTCCTTGCTTCAAGTGGTGAGGCGTGCAGTCTCATTACATGAAGCT
Organism: Menidia menidia; assembly: GCA_907169785.1. NCBI lineage: Eukaryota > Metazoa > Chordata > Actinopteri > Atheriniformes > Atherinopsidae > Menidia > Menidia menidia. The sequence continues at coordinate 1,981,968 of CAJRST010010001.1, read as the reverse complement.
TAAGATTTTCTTTTTTTACTGTTCTTAGGTTTTGTGACATATGACAAAATGTTTTCCTATAATTTAGGCGACCTTTAAAGGCTGGATGGACATCATGTATGCTGCTGTTGACTCCAGAGAGGTAAAAACTTTGTTTTTGGTTACCAAATCAATCACACACTGCCCTCATTGTGAGTCACACAGACAGCCGCTCCACAGCTGCAGACCAAAATTTTTGTCTAATAGAATACATTTCCTCAGTTTTACCTGGTCATGCCAAAAATAACATACAAATGAAATCACTTGAAGGAATTCTGTGTAATCTGCCAGGTGATCAAATACTCACCCAGATACATTTGATATTATATTAAAATGAATAAATGTGTTCTCCATCTTCTCTGTTTTCATTTAGGTTGAGGAACAGCCCTCTTATGAGATCAACCTCTACATGTACATATATTTTGTTATTTTTATCATTTTTGGCTCGTTCTTCACCTTGAACCTCTTCATCGGTGTCATTATTGACAATTTCAACCAACAAAAGAAAAAGATAAGTGCAGCTTTTTGTCTGGGAATGCACTGAACCTGTACAGAAGTCTCTTTTCTCTGTGACAGAATAGGTATGATATGCTTTTATAATAACCACTGTATTCTGTCTTTACATTGGAGACAAAGACATCTTCATGACTGATGAACAGAAAAAGTACTTGGAGGCCATGAGAAAACTTGGTTCCAAAAAGCCACAAAAACCAATTCCTCGCCCAACCGTAAGTAGATTAAATTATTGAATACCCCCGTTAGTAATGGGTAAGGGGGCCTGTCTTTAAGTGTCTGGAACATGGCCGCCATCCTGAGAGTCATCCTATTGGATCAGGGCCTCTGATTATTTTGCATGATAATGTCGTCAATGAGCCCTATATTGACACCAACGGACCCTCTCCGCCTACCTCTGACTTTCAGAACCTGATCCAGGGCCTGGTGTTTGACTTCATAAGCCAACAGTTCTTTGACATCTTCATCATGGTGCTGATTTGCCTCAACATGGTGACCATGATGGTGGAAACGGACAACCAGAGTGCAGAGAAGGAGGACTTCCTGTTTAAACTGAATGTGGCGTTCATTGTTGTCTTCACGGGAGAGTGCGTGCTGAAGCTCTTCGCTCTGCGACATTACTTCTTCAAAAACGGCTGGAACGTTTTTGACTTCATCGTGGTCATCTTGTCCATAGCCGGTTGGTGACGAGCAGACTTTTTGAAAACCCGCCATGCTCCAAAGTGAAATAACCTGTCTTTGCTTCTCCTTCTGTTTCAGGCACAATGCTCTCAGACATAATTGAGAAGTACTTTGTGTCACCAACTCTCTTCAGAGTGATCAGACTGGCCAGGATTGGAAGGATTCTGCGTCTCATCAAAGGAGCTAAGGGCATTCGGACGCTTCTGTTCGCTCTAATGATGTCACTTCCTGCCCTATTCAATATCGGCCTCCTGCTCTTCCTCATTATGTTCATCTTCTCCATATTTGCCATGTCAAACTTTGCCTATGTCAAAAAGGAGGCCGGGATTGATGACATTTTTAATTTCGAGACGTTTGGCGGGAGCATTATCTGCCTATTTCAGATTACGACCTCTGCAGGCTGGGATGGCCTTCTGCTTCCGATATTGAACAGGGAGCCCCCTGACTGTGATCCAGACTTTGAGAATCCGGGCACAGATGTAAAGGGTAACTGTGGCAACCCAGGCATGGGTATGATGTTCTTCTGCAGCTACATCATCATTTCATTCTTGGTTGTGGTCAACATGTACATTGCCATCATCTTGGAGAACTTCAATGTGGCCCAAGAGGAGAGCGGCGATGCGCTCTGTGAGGAGGATTTTGAGATGTTCAATGAGACCTGGGAGAAGTTCGATGTAGATGGAACGATGTTCATTGGATACAGCCAGCTCTCCGATTTTTGCGACACGCTGCAGGAGCCGCTGAAGGTCGCCAAACCCAACCGGCTACGGCTGATCGAAATGGATCTACCTCTGGTCATCGGGGACAGGATCCACTGCCTGGACGTGTTGCTGGCCGTCACGCAAAACGTGCTGGGCGACACCGTGGAGATGGCGGCCATGCGAAAGAGCATCCAGGCCAAGTTCATTCTGAGCAACCCCACCTCGGACTCCTTTGCGCCCATCACCACAACGGTGCGGCACAAAGAGGAGCACAGGGCGGCGGCGCTCATTCAGAAAGCTTACCGCCTCCGCCTTTTGAAGCGCTGCTTACGCCACGCCGCCTTCATGCACCGCTCAAAGAGGACGGGCCGCAAGCCTGAAGCCGAGGAGCCACCGGAGAAAGAGGGCCTGCTCGCGCGAAGGCTGGGCGTGCTCTACGGGAGCAACGCGGAACTTGCAGAGGAAATGGAGCGAGCGGCTTTAGAAACTCTAGAAAGCCAACAGCAGCAACTTCATCCTGAAAGACTGTCGCATTACGAAGAGGCCTGGTGCGAACACGAGCTTCCTGAGTCAAACGTGATTGTCGTCCCCGTGGAAATCACCAATGAAGTTTTATTACATTGTGCTCCCACTCACCGTCTCATCACCTTTCAAGAAAACTTGAGAGAGTCCATTGTATAACAAACTCTGCAAAGTAATTATGTCTTCCCTCTATTAAGGTTTTGACGTTTTTATCTAGGCTTTGCTACATATTCCTGTATATCCTTCATGGAGCATTTCCATCTCTTGGGGGTGAAATGTGAAAATGGAGTGGGTGGTTTTTTGTTATAATATATAATTATAACATTGTTGTTATAATATAACAACATCAATCTTTAAAATTAGTTGATGTTAAATTGATATTTCTGGATGAGAGATACAATAATTTCTAACAGTTTTTTTGCTTGTCTTTACTTTTTCCCCCCCAGAAAACAACTCTGGATAATCTGATTGTTTTTGCATTATTGTAGAAGAGACTATGTGACGTAACAGAACACTTTACCAATATCAGTAAACATGACCTAGCTTCCTCAATGTGTTTGACAAAATGTGACAGAGGCTTTCACTGAGGTCATAAAAGTGTATTAGACAAAAACTCATACCAAGATGGCCGTATTTAAACATTGGGGATTTTTTTGTACATATGTAAATTAGTATGTAGAATAAAGGGTATCTGGTTGTGAACTCTGCCAGTGCAACACTTCTGTTCCATCTGTGGTTAGTTAACAGTCTCGACATCTGTCCCTGTCTGACTCTGTCAGAGAGGGTGAGTTTATATTGCACTATTTATATCCCGTCCAGGTCAAAATTAGAGCGGTTTTCTGTCTTATATCGCTTTCTCACATGGTGTTTTTCAAGATATCATGCATGTCTTATTAATGTTTCAGCTTTTTGTTTTTCTCCTTTTAGTGGCGTTAGGTGTCTGAATAAGCAAAAAAGTCATTCTTTCCCCTAACTTAAAAGCAAATGACTTTGCTGCATTAAGGTTAAAACTGTAATCAGCAAATGGATTTAAACAGAAAAAACATGGCTGCACTTTTATAATAGGTGAAGTTAAATAATCACAAAAGAGCCCTTTCTTACTAACCATGTGATGTGGATCTTCTCTTAAATCTGTCCTCATGTACAAAAGTTGCTTGTGTGAGTCTTAACTGTATTTCAGATGTCTTACTTTCAGGATACTGTGCCTTACTTCTCCAAAGTTTTAGGCATTTTGGGTAAAGGGATGTTTGGAAATAAAACCATGAATAACTTCTGTTTAAAAGGAACAAGCCAGTTATGTGTCACTACTAAACCAAGTCAATATTTGGTTTAAGGACATGTTGCAAAGTTATGCAACCTAAGTTTATGCAACTTAACCTAAATTCTATACTGATGATACACATGGATGCAGGATGCAGATGAAGCTCAAATCCACAAATAAGTGGCATTTTTAATTATTAATCAGTTTCAAGAGTGTCTAACAAAATGATGGACCTGTGTTTAATTCTGAAATGGTTTGGCTTCCTGTTGCCCTGTCCCAGAAAAACTGAATATCTGCATTTAAAAGGACATGTTTTGCATGTAGCATTTTGGCCTAAATATAGTTTGGATGTAATTTACTGTAAACATGGTTGTATTCTCTTCAATCAGGATTTGAATATTAATAAATATATAAATTACATCTAACCATCTGAAGTGCCTAAAACCTTCTGCACAGAACTGTACAAACATGAATTATATGAGCACTTTCACATGTTTTTACACCACTGTACAACTTTATATGTTCAGCTCTGATTTACCATCGGCCTTGGAGGAAAATAGAGATTATTGTTTTCTCCTCGGGAGGTTTTTGTGATGTATCCTGTCAGGAGTTTGCAGTGTCCTCTGATGGTACATTCATATTTACGGGACAGTCTTCCATTTGTTTACATTTCTACTGAGTGAAAAGCTACATGGAGAGTTTTACAGGTACACTCACAATCGGTGTTGATTGTACATATATACATTTGAATATATGCATTTGTTTGTATGTTTTCCTCATGTGTTATTTGTTTATATCTTTTTGTTAATGGAAAACATGTAACTATATTCTTGAAATAAAACATTTCTTTAGGTTATTTGGTTAGTTGTGTTCTCATGTCGTGTGGAACTAGAGACGAGTGGCGCCCTCTGGTGGTTGAATGGTCACAAGGCTACACTTCGGCAAGTTTTTTTTACACAATAAATAAAATAAAACCTCCATTTGTCCTTTATGTGATTTCTACATTAGGTTGTTGTAAAGGTTTAATTTTTACTATAGATTGTTGATACATTTGTTAAAACCCGGGGATTATTTTCTGTGTTAGTCTAAAATGCTCCATGTATTTCAGCAGGATGTTGTTTGAATCCTTTTTTCTTTTCAGATAAGGGGGGAGTGGTGTCAAGTCTATTTTCTCTCTTCAGATAGAGTAGCTTTATTTAGTGGATGTAGCGGTATATCTCTCGCTAACACGCAGAGCTGGTGCTGCGGAGCATGCTATCTTTAAAAATTAGGGAAATGTGAGCTTGACTGACTCTAGACCTTCAATCCTAACTGCCTGTTGTTGTTGCATAACAGGAGCCGTCAGACATGTTTAAAGCAGTTTTCAGTCATTTATAAGTCCTCAATTATGCATAAATTAGTTTCCATGCATGCTGTATGATGTGGCCTCATGTCAACAAGTCAAAATAAGCTTATTTTCTCAAGAGATGTCACAGAAAACATCTCCTGAGGGGTTACCGCAAGTATGACTTGTAGTTATTCTCCTTTGATGGAGGGTATTTCAGATAATTAAATAATTTCAGCACAAGTCTTCATCATTTCCCCGAAGAGTGTAAAATGCTTCTGTGGAGGTAAAGGGAGCTTGTAGATGTCACATGTTTGAGTGATATGACCAAAGTTTTTGTTCCATTTCACACACAGTTCTCCTGGGGCACACTTCTCAGCTTTGGTTGGTTGGTGATGTTAAGACAAACGGCAAGACTTAGATGTCTAACCAAGCATGACGGTTTTTACTCAAATGATGTAAGAACAGCCTCATGCAAAACAGGGAGTTGAATATGTTGCCTCTCCAAACAATTAGGCTGCAAGTCAACAAAAGAGCTTAATGTCTCATGTTTTGACTTTCAGTTGTCTAAAGTATGAAAACCTGTCAAGATTCCAGGATCAAATAAAACAAATTGTCTGAAATCTGAATAAAGGTGTCAAAAATTAAATATTAATTTAGTATATGATTTTATCCAAAAACAAATGACAAGCAAAAGAAAGGCTGGGAGGGTCAAAGGCTCAGTGTGCCTCAGCCATTAGCAGAATATAGCCCTATTTCCAAACGAAGGAACAGGAAAAACGTTGCTCTTGATTTTCAATACATGACTACTGATTCGTTTTGAAAGACTCTTGGTACTCTTTACAGCTTAATTTTGTCCTGCCTTTCTCTTAACTTTGTTAGCATTCCACCCACTCCCATCAGTTCGGATGAGAACTTAATTTTCCCTCCTTTTGTTGCCCTCATCCCAACTTTTTGAGCCATTTTGCTGCCAGTATTGAAAAGCACATTGTTCCATGGAATTTTAGGCGGCGTTGTGTAAATGTGGCACCATGCACTTTAACTGGTAATATGTGCTTTGATTATGGCACAGGCAGATAGTTATTTAACTTCTTTCTTTACATGCTAATTGTGCTGGTTGGAGCTGTGATGGCCGCCTGGTTCCACCTGCAAGAGAAACAGTGTGGAATGTGCTTTTGAGTGGAAATGGAAATGTTTCGAGGAAGTGATGTGACTGTTCAATAGGGTTTGCAAAAAAAGTGTAGGAACACGAGAATCATGAAGTGAGTAGGATTGTGAAGTAATACTCACGTCTTTGGTTCAAGGGTTTACAGGTTATAGCTTTCCTTTGGAAACGGGCAGATTATTATTATTGCAATATACTGAGGTTGGGTGATGAGTTTGTATTTTTCAGTACGGATATGTACACAGAAGTTAGATAAGGGGGATGATTGGTAAGTGTTAGAAGAATAGTGACTGGTTCTGAAATAATTGGCTGTTTTTGGTAAATGTGACGGCAAAAAACTTCCCTGTGACATTCAAAACCCCGCCTGGCTATTTCTCTTGCTGCATCATCTACTGGTGATGGTGGTCCTTACACTGCCACCATACCAAAATTAACATATTTTTTTATCAACAAATACACAGACCGGACTCTTTTTGGAGCAGGTATTGTAAACACAAATGTCTCTCCTGTGAAACCGAAATTTGGACAAAGTAACACTCTTGTATGAAACAGTTTCGCCAGCATCTGAAACCAAGCCCTAAAACCGTCCATAATTTCACCGTTTTACATGCTGGTTTTTGAGCTCCGTCCAATGATCACTGTGTACCTGCACCAGAGAGGTAGGGATGTGCGAATGACGCTGGTGGAATTTAAAAATCTGCTAGAGTGTGTTGTGCAGTTATTTTGGTTTGATCACACATCACCCTTCCTCTTATTTGCCTGCGCTCTGAGTTGGCGTATCAGGCAGACTGCACACCCACTGCAGCTTCTTTTCTGAGCGCACAACCCTTTGGGGGCCTGCAGAGAGACTTCCACACACCTGCGTCGTCAGCTCAATCGCTCTGCTTCTGCATGCCATCATGCGTTGGATTCTAGCTGGATGCTGGGTGCTCGCACTGGTCAGCCTGTCAGGTAAGTGTCCACTTTTGCGTTTTGATCGAATTCATTTGATGCCAAAGAGCAAAAAAGTCGAATCTGGCACTTATAGAAATGGATCAGTATGTTTTTGCTTGTGAAACTCAGAGAGCAGAGCGGAGATGTAGTCTGCTTCTGGGCAAAAAGTACAATAAATTAAATTAATTCAATTGTTTTTATTTCGACCTGACCGCAGCCTGACTGCAGGCATCGTTTTGCATGTTATTTTTGACTCCACAGTACCATTACTTCCTGGCCATCTGGGGGAAAAGAGGAAGTTCTTTGTGACAAAGACCATCTTATTGTCATGTTGATGAACTTGCGTCTTGTTTATGCCGAATATTCTCTTCACAAAATAATAGAAATCTAACTGGCTCCTTTAACCTTCTGCAGCCTCAGATTAAGGCTCTTTGTCCACCCTGGAAAATGAAAACAGATCCAATTCAAAAGACTGCATCAGCAATGATCCTTCAACTTGGCCACAAATCAAATGTGGGGATTTTATGCAGCTTTAGGTTGTCATTTTCTTATCATTTTGGGGGAGAAAAATCCCCTCAGCCAATAGAAAAATCTTCAAATGAAGAACTTAATTCCATCAATCATGTCTGAATACAGATACATTGGAGATTTATTCTAGATTATAATTAATTCCCTCCCTTCATTTGACCCATTATCAGTATTTTCCAGTTTTTTTTCTATAAAACATTTGAACACCTTTGATCTCTCTTTATGGACACAAGAAAACATTCAATAAAAATAAAATAATTCAGAGGTTAACCTATAGCTTTTGTTTTAAATTATTACTATTTACTCATATTTTACATGAGGTCCGAAAGTGTTAATCGCATGTAAATTATCTAATTACTCACCAAAGAAAAATTGCAATATAGTTTTCCAAATGCAAAAGATACTAATTTGATAGTTTTCACTTTTTCCCCCATTGCAGATATTTTCATTTCAAACTATTTCTATTTAGTTAATTCTCCTTTTTTTTACATTTAAGATACAAATGTATCAATTGATTAGTGGAAATGTCGAATTCTAAGCCCACTGATAATGGGTTTAGGTAATTATTGTTTGCAATAACAATTACAATTCTTTACTTTTTTTTTTTTATCTTCTCAGTTGCCCTGCAGCTCAAACAGCGGCCCCGGGTCTACAGAACCAGAACCAACCGGCCTCTGAGCATTTTCTGTCTATTCATGCAACATGACAAGCCAAAATCTGCTGAGGGGCTGAGGGCTTCTGCTCAGTGGTACAAGGCCAATAAGTACAACGGGGACAAGGAAACGATACCGGAGAGGGACAGATACAAATACGGAGAGCTCAAAGGCATCAAAAATGGCTTGCTTCACTTGTACGATGTTGAAACAAAGGACAGCGGAGTGTACTTCTGTAAAGTGAATGGAACATTTGGACCTGGAACTGAGGTCCAGATATTCAGTAAGTGAGGAAGAAAGCTTATTCATTCAAACCACTGGATGAAGGGTCATTTCTGACTGGTCATCATATCCTTCAAAGTGTTAACCGCGTGCTGTTTCATCCTCATAGAGTCAGTGGACCTTTACCAGGCGCTGTACAGGTCAAAGATAAAGGATGGTCTGATGGTGCTCCAAGGCCTGCTGCTGGCCGTGTGCATTGGTGTTGTTCTGCTGCGTAAAGACAAACTGGTGAGTGGTAATATGAGCAAAAACAACCTTTGTTTCATTTTTACTTGTAGAACCGGATGCATCCGCTGCATAAAAATGGGATATTTTGGTTGAAGACTGTTTCAAGTTTGTATAAATTGAAAGATATCTCCCAAAATATTGACCTTACTGCATTTCAGTGTGAAATACTTTGTTTTTTTATTTATAAGTTTGTGTTTCACAAGGCTAAAGGGGGAAAAAAAAGCAACTTATTATTTTGGGTCCAATTCGCAGCTTTATGCAAATTGGCTCTGACATGGGACAGTTTTTATTTATGTCAAAACATACATACTCATCTGCTGACTCAGCATTTGAAAGCGAAGCTATTCTATCTTTTTTTGGTCACTTTATTTGTCGTAGCGACAGAAAAGAGTATGAAGAAACGTCTCATTTCCTGTGTGACAGTACAGTGGGCCATATGGTGCCGGCGACACTGGCTGTTTTTGTTGGGTAAAAGGGTGCTCAAAATGGTTTCATCTGAAGTGGAAAGGAAGAAAAATGACCTTAGTCCAGAGAGGAATGCCCCTGTGAAACATAATCCAAACAGGAGCACAAACACAGACTCACAAACTGCTGTAAACCGATGAGTCTAATTCAGCTCTGCTCACTTTCCAGGTCCTGTTAAATGTTGGTTTTTCCTCACCCCTAATAGCTAAATTACAGAGAGGCTGATTTTTGCAGGTCTGGTTGTGATATCCAATACTCACAATGGCTACGAGCAAAGCACCTGTAACTGGTCAGTTATTGGTCCAGAATATCTAGTAATGACCTGGTCGGTCCCATAGATGATGGTAACATTTCTGTGGCGGTTTCAGCCACCGTGAGTGCCTCGACAGACTCTGAAGACAGTGTTTCTGGTCCTTTATTTGTGTGCACGCACATACAAACACACAATTCTCTCAGCTGGTTCTTGGCTGGTTCTTGGCTGGTTCTTGGCTGGTTCCTGGCTGGTTCCTGTCTGGTTCCTCCTGTGTAGTCGCTCTCTCTCCAGGTCCAGCGCGCTACTGTTCTTAATAAGGGGGGAGTGATCAGCCAACCGAGTCCAGGTGTGCTGATCACCTCCAAAAGTTTTGATTAACCGTCAAAACACAGCGTTTTAGAGCCTGTGAGCATACCCTGTGCAGGGTAACCTCATCAAATTTAAGGTTATTTAAAAATTTGAGCTCAGTGTTATCTTAAAAATCTAACTCCAACAGGGCTCAGTGGCCTTCATATAACTTTTACTATGATTTAAACATATTCAGACAGATTTAAAAGGGTTTGGATTTCCTGGTCTGCCAGATGATTCTCCAACAAACTTTTCATTAATTTGAAGGGATTTCTACCTTTTTCCTTATGAAACAATCCAACACTGTAAATGTGTTTTTATCACCAGACTTCATTTTCCATTTTTGAGTCAAAGGTGTTGATTATATGTCACATGTCACAGTGTATCTAACAGTTACCTTTCCGTCCATATTTATTCCGCTTTTCTTTTTTTCCATTTCATTCAGTTTGAAAAGGAGGAGAGCAATTATGAAGAGCCTGAAATCGACCACATCTACGAGGTTTGTTTCCGTCTTTCTGTCTTATCCCCAAAGGCTCATGCCCGACTTTTAATGGCAGTGGTTGTTTGAGGGATTAAGCCCCACCTCATCACAGCTGGGCGTTTTTACATAAAAAGTACAAGTGTCTGTAAGACAACAGGACATGCCATCTCCTTGCACCACTGAGCTTCTCACCACAAAAGAGTCCTTCAGATCTGCTGTCTGATTCATCACTGGATGGAGGTGTGCAGCGTTCTACTTTAATAAGCAGCTTCTTTTTTTTTTGCAAAGAAAAGGAAACGGGCAAAGAAACGGGCTAAACCGTATAAAGATTAGTGAACATGAAAATAAATAAAAAATGCTCTTTTTTTCCATGAGTAGATGGTCAAGGCAAATGTACACAGAAAGTTTTGTATTTAATCAGAAGTTTAACTATGTATTCTTACAGTATATTCAGCATAAAATCCTGGTAATTAATTACTCAACAGAACAGCAGTTTTCAGTTAATCTAAACATAGAGGAGAAAACATAAGGCGATACAGACGAGATCCCACAAACGTCTCATAAAAAAAAAACTTTATTTCTATTTGGAACAACGGAGCCAAATGAAGGCGCTGTAATTTGTTGGGAACGTTTCATTTGAACACCCTTGAAGTAAATGTCAGGTCGGCCAATTTTTCCAGTAATAATGAAGACCAGAAAGGGGGTGTTCATGCAAATGGGTGGCGTAGTTGTTGTAAATGTCAGACAGACTTTTGTGGTATTTAAGAGTTGCACATGCCACATCTAAATCCAACATGCAAATGAAACTGTGGCCGCATGCCCAAACATAGGCAGGAATCTGAAGGCTTTCTCCACTTCTTGTTTGGATACTTAAAGTTTCATGAAGGCCCCCCTGTCATGTGTGATGAGAAGTAAACCGATTGTGGGTTTTCTCAGGGCCTGGCGATCGAGACGTGTGATGGAGGTTTGTATGAGGACCTGGCCATCTACGCTCAGGCCGAAGGAGCCGAGGCCCCGTGGGAATGAGGACCCCTCTCCAGCTGGAAAAGTACCGCCACGTAACCTTGATTTCTTTTTTTTTTAGTTTTAATGTAAAAAATATAGAAATGGGTTTTTTCTTCCAGCAAAGCTCAAGCACAGTTTGTAAAATATGTGCAAAAGCAAAGGCTTTTTCTTTAAGTGCTTCGATATCTGCTTCTGTTTGTGCTGATTTTCTACAGTTTTGTAGCACTTATGAAAGACATTATCCCACAACTCGACTTGACTTGACTACTGACGTACTGTTGTTATCTTTGGTGCTTTGAGTGATGTTTGTATGAATCATGCTGCATTATTTTGTGATTATTTTCCTCTAAACGACTTAAAATCTTCCTTATTTTTTACTTGAGTTTTTCAGAACCAAACCCGCTGGTTCCTCTTGTTTTTTGACATTTAAAAAAGATGGTATGTGTTTTGTGTATCGAACAATTAACAGAATCCAGTGTGCTTGAGAAAGTTTTTTTTAATCATGAAGATCTCGGTGAACATTATACTTTAAGAACACATGGTAAGAAAATAAATAAACTGTTAAGTTAACATATAAATAAGATAGATAGATAGATAGATAAATAAATAAATAACCAGGCACATGAACAGGCAAATCCTTCATGTGGCAGATGAATAAGAGACAGATTTTAGTTGGCTGTCAGTAAAGATGCAACCAGCATGTCCATTTCCATGAGATGAGACTTGATTTCCCTCCTGATCAGCTCCCAGGCCTCCGCACTGCGACCCTGCACACACAACAACGTGTTCATGATCAAAACGGGAGACAAAAGCCAAAATGAGTGTTCTAACACATGAAGGAAGTCTTACCATCTGCACAAAGACAGTGCGAGGGAGTCTTTTGAAGTACATGTGCAGTTTCCTGTTGGTCTTCTTGTGTCCTCCAATCTAAAATAAAATTAAAATAAAAACAGCTTATTGCTTCAGTAAATTGGACTCCCAGATCTGGGGCCCTGAATCCCTGACCGCACTTACACAGGCGCTCAGTTCTTCGCCCTGCCTGATGATGACATTGAGAAAGTGCTCCACGGTGCTCTCCTCCCACGATGAAGAGCCATCCTCCTCCTCAAGCAGCTCACACACCTCCTTCAGGACCTGAGCTGCAAAAGCAACTTTGTCCGCAGGCTGGAGAAGAAAAAAATAAAGAGAGCAGCCGTGGGTTTGGACGTGAGTTTCTATCAACATGTGCTGCATTTTGAAAACGATTATTTAGCATTTTTAGTCAAAATGTGGACGACTTACTGATAACTTGGAGGCCTGGCTGTACAGGTGATGAGGGGAAGCCACCTCATGCTGGCCGGTGTAATGACTGGCCTGCATCCCAAACACAGGAGAATCAGAAACCAAGCAGATGGACATCTATCGGTCATTCAGTCTAGGAATCGGTGCACTCACCATCATATCTATGAGAACCAGCGAGTTCTCACTGTACTGTCTGAATTTATGGTCCATCCACCTGCAGCTCAGAGAGGAGCCTGGGCTGCACAGGCCCAGGAGGAGGAGGAGGCACGCAAAGAAGATCCTGCCGAGCATTTTGGAAAATATCGTTGGGTTCGTCTCTGCCGGAGGTCAGCTCGACTGTGTCCGGTTGTTCTGCCGAGCATCTTTTTAAAGAGTAAAGAGCTCCCTTTTTCATTTTCCTCTTAATCCTGGTGGTAAAAGCGAAACGTCAGCGGTGGCTTTCACCGCAACGGAGCGCACAGGTAAAAAGTCACATAGACCATTTCGAATTTTAATTAAGAGGAAAAAAGACGTGCTTTTTTTTTCATCCTAATACGTGCATAAAACATACATATGGGATTTAGATCACCATGTGATCATTTTAGTGTAGTAAAAAATTATTTCTACTAAGTTAGATTACATTTACAGACACATGTTAAAGTTTAGAAATCAAAATATTTTTTTTATTTATATATTTTGTTTTTAGAAAAATCGTTTCTGCCCGGTATTTTTACAGTTTCACTGTTCAATTCTTTTGAAATAAAATACAATTCAGACGGATGTGTTAAAATTGCGGATTCATGATTGATCTGTGGCTAATTAGGAAGTTCCTGCAAAGGGAAAGCGAAAGTTCTCTTACGCACCTCTCCGTTTGGGATATTTCATGTTGTTCTACCTGAGATCTGAAGACAAGCTTCTTTCACACCTTTTACTTCAAACCGAATGAAACCAAATTAAATCACATCTAAATTCAACATTTCACGACAGCATTGGCCATTCGGCTCCACAGAAAGCCTCAGAGAGGCGAAACTGCGTGTTTGCTTTGGGTTTCTTTGCGTTTCTGTGTTTAAAACAAACTGCGATGTTTATTCTAGCACCATTATTTCGTCATGTCTCATTGTATTTTGGTCTCATACATATAATGTTTTTATTGGATTAACGCTCATTCTCCTGGATCCTGGAGACGTTTTAAAGATAGTTTTTAATAATTAATCCATATGATAAGATGGCGTGGGCTTACAAATGTAAGTGTTCCAAATCACAATTTAACCTGTTACAACAAAAAAGGTATATTGTGTTTTCATTTTGTCATAAAAATGTAAATAATAGAAACACATATTTCCTGTGGGTATTATTCGTTTCTTTTCTTTTTTTATTTTTCTTGTACAGGAGACAACTTCAGAAACGTTTTGTGTTTGGTTGGAAAATAATAAAGAAAAAGGTTTTTCATATAAAGTTTCCCCACCAACTGCACTGCTTCTCTGGGTGTTTTTTTTTTTCTTCAAACATTTTAAGCCCCCCCAAAAGGTCAAAGGTTGGACGCAAACAAAATAGACGTGATGAACGTGTTGGTTTTATTAATGTGGTGAAGTGTTTCAGGTTATGATGCTTCCGAGGCCTCCTCACATTTCCATGGGCCAAGAAAATAGTGGACTATGGCGCCCCCTGTTGGTTTAAACAGTCCAGAAATACATATGCCATTCTGACAGAAAATAACTAAAAAGACAGAGTGTGGTTCAGTTTTATTGTGTTCAAAGTTTAAAAAGCTGAGGTCAGAGGTGATTAATCACTTTTTCACATGATGATGTTTTCTGGGAGGTTTTCTGGATGCAAATCTCTGATTTAATGTAGTT
>CAJRST010010001.1:1946020-1965185 GCA_907169785.1 Menidia menidia | reverse complement strand
TGGGGTCATGTAGAAGTTCAGGATTGCGTGATAAGATTTTTTTGATGAGCTGTGCTGTGTCCCTGTCCCAGAGCATGGGCCGGGAACACAAAGTCCTCACGTGTCACCAGATGAAGAAACAACAACACAGTTAACTAGGGCTGCTGCATTCAATTCATTCGTAAACGTTATTTACCGCTTCACCAGCTTCCACTACAGTTCTATTTCTGCTTTTGTATTTGGCGTAAGTAGCATTCTCACACGTATTCTGCTTTTGTGGTAAATCGTAAAAACGAGAGATATGGATAGTGTTTATATTTTCAACCATAAACAATTGCGACTAGATCCTTACAAATATATATTTGTATATGCTGCTAATCGAGAAATTTCCAAGCCAGTTTGTACAATAACTAAAGAAACGAAAAGGCAGCAAAAGACAAAGAAAAACATACAGCTGATAAACACGGTTGATGTAAATTTATGTAAGAGCCTATTTTACTACACCGGAGTTGGAACGTAAATGCATCAAAGTCCGTAGGACTTCCCGTGATGCACCAATCTTCACTTGGACTCGCTTGATGCTAATTTTGCATTGTTTTTTCTTCTTTGGGGTTTCTGGTACAGAAACAATGGAGAGCGACTGTACGGACTAACATGTATTAGCTGAATTTGTACAAATTTACGGACAAACGTGTTTGTTTTTGGACGTTGAAGACAGGGTAGCCAGCCTGTTTCGGTAAGCTAACAATCTGATACACTATGATAGTGCAGGACAGCTGTAAATACCACTGTTAAGCTTTAGGTAACAACAAGGGTCATGTTTAGATCCTTAAAGGCGTGAGTTATATAAGTGGTGTTTTTTTACAGCCTGTTTTGCCTTTCTGTGTGTAATATTGTCATGTATTCGTTGGGCACCAGTGCACACACTCGTATTTACACTGGAAGCTAACATTTAAACTGGGAACTACTACACACCGGTTGTAGAGACGAGAAACGACTTCAGTTTGACTTTGAGTGGTTTTGTAATTAAACACACAGAATGCAAAGAGACCACTTTCAGGCCAACACTTAATTTACCCTGTATTAGTTTGTAGTTTGGTGTTTAGGGTATTAAAAGTACTGCGATCTGTGTGTGATCGTTGGTGAAAACCTGTAAGTTTACCCCTGGTTTTCATCCACAAAGCTTATTTTGATGAGGAAGTTGTCTCTGAAGCATTTGTAGCTACTTCCCTGCAGACGCCCTCTTTAATCAGTGCCTCACATGACTCAGTTTGCCAAGTGGTTACTCATACAAACCATGAAAAGGCAAATGTGTCTCAGTGTGGAGTCTCGTGATGAGGAAAGATATACTGCTTTGCTGTTAACATCAAGTGAGGAAGCTGCAAATGACATTTGAGAGGTGGAGTCAAAGGAGGCCAGCTTTAAAAGCTCACTCTTCCATAGGGCTGTTTGTTGTTTTGATCCCATGTGAAAATGTTGGTGCCTTTTGTTCTTTAGTGTGCCATGTGGGAGTAAACCCTCCCAAAAGGTGCCATGCTTGCCACGCAGATGCCAGAAACGCCACCAGAGACCAACGATTACAAACAGGTAAGATCAAAAAGTCTTATCAGCATCAGCTTCACTAAACTTTATATTATGATCTAGTTTTCCTGCTTTAACTTTCCTCAGCAGTGATCAGCAAACTTTATAGCCAGTTTGTTAATAAGTCGTGTGTTATTGCAATCTATAGCTTTTATTGAATTTTCTCTCTAATTCTTTTTAATAGTTTTCTTTTTTGTTTGTTTTTGAAAAGCGAAAATCACCTGACTTGTAACGAATGAAGGAGGCTGCATGGTGTTGTAAGAGTGTGGTGGTAAAGGGTGCTTTGCAACAAGGTGCATTTGGTAGAAGTGGCTGTTTCTTACTGCAAACAGGACAGAACATCTGGAGAGAGAGAGAGAGAGAGAGCTTCTGTATTTTCTGGTTATATCTGCCTTATTATATCAATAAATAAGTGGAGAAAATGCAAGCCAGTTATGTGAGTTCCCAGTTTTTGTTTGGATCATAATTTGCCAAGTGGTGTTTATTTGCTCACGTATGGACGTTAGGAGGAAAAAGATGTTTCCTCAAAATGTTCTCCGTCTATTCTGCCATCAAATAAGCTTGTGCAGCAAGACAGCACACTTCACACTTACACCTACTTTTTTTTACACATAAAGGGCAGAAATAACAGAACCATGGAACTGAAACCTTTAAAGAAAACCCATTAGAGATTAAGTGCAAGCATATTTTAAGCAGTGATATGTGTCATTCAGCCAGGCTCAAACGGGTTTAATCTCGTTGAGGTATCAGGATTAATCTAATTGGCTGATACATCAGTGTGACCACACCGGACATATAAGAGGAACCTATCTTTACTTTTAGTGAATTGCTCGCGCACTATAATGCAAGTTAAGTTCACTTAAACTTTGATTTTTTTCTGCTCTATATTTGTTTTCTGCCATGAAAAAGCTTCATACAGATGTGCTACAGCTCCATAAAGTGTCTGCCTTTTGCATACTGTCTGCAGAAGTAATAATTTAAGTGTGCAGACTGAAAGCGCTGGTACATAAAATGTATGTTGAATATTTGCAACTCCTCTGTTGCCTCTTAAAATGCTGATTTTGGCATTAGAAACCTGTAAATGTTAAGGCGAGAGGATTGGAATTAGTGTGATGTGCTACAGATGGGATGTCTGTGCCAAGTCTGACTGTGACGCGTGGAACATTAAAATCAGCCGTCGCTCTCATTGGACGCTTCTGTCTTATCTGAAGAGAGGCTCCACAATCGTACTTTCCTGATGAGGAGCTAACTAATCAGCAGATTGAATCATTCTGAAGCCGGAGAAGATGTGCTGTGTTCTTAAATGACTGTTTATCTTGCCTGGGAATAAACAACATGTCATGTGCCTTTTCACAATGAGGATCTAATGTGTCAAAATAAAACAATTTTTGAAATAAGGCGTAAAGTGTAAAATTAAAAGAGTGCAGTCCTGTGGTTTTTTATGTTTGTGTACCACAAAAATGAGAGCATAGTTAAATGCCGCTGGTGTCCTGTCCGAGTGATTGGGAGCTGGAAAGACAAGCAGACGGCTCTTTGAATTTAATTCGTCTTAATTTGGCTCCGTCTCACTCAAAGTCCAAAGTATTGCTAACCCCCTCCTCCTTTAAGCTATTGCTTAATGCTGCTTTTCCTGGTATATGTTTATATCTCGTCTTATCAGCTGACAGTGGGTGACATGTGACAGTAGGTAATCTGCAGGCCGTGTGTCACAAGAATGTAACCCCTTTACCCAATCCAAGCAGTTCCTCATCACGCTGGGGTTTGGAATGGAGGAAATGTCACGAAAAACGTGCTTCTAACATCCTAACATAACTTTAAGGAAGCTGAAATATCTCCTCATTCGCTCGTGGTCATGCAGATTAAAGAGAAGCTGGCCCAGTCGCTGAAAGGCCTGCAGAGACGATATGTGACGTCGGACGCTGTAGTCACCAGTGAGGATGGGGACGCAAACCTCCTCTGCTGTGCTCTGGAGGCCATCTTCATCCAGGGGATCAAGAGCAAGTACATCCGCTCTGAAGCTGGAGGCCGGAGCAGGAAAGCAGACAGGGGACCGCTCCCTCAGCCTTTCTTCTGGAGCCTCCTCAAGACTGTCACCCATCGGTAAGTTCAACAAGACAGTAGGACAATGAGTCAAATTTATTAGAAATGTACAATTTCCTACAAGTTGTGGTGGACTGATGGCCTCTGGGTTCAGATATGGGGGGAAAACGCTCCTCTAACCTGCTTCTGACTCCACAGGGACGTGATCACGGAGCTGGAGAAGATCAGCTTTGTGGGCACGGACGTGGGCCGCTGCCGAGCGTGGCTGCGGCTGGCCCTCAACCACGGCCTCCTGGAGTGCTACCTGGCCTCGCTGTTTCGCGAAGACTCCTGGCTGCGGGCCTACTATCAGCCCCAGGCCCTGCTGCTGAACGCGGAGGAGCGGGAGGTGCTGCTCAGCTACCTGCAGGGCCTGGCCTCGCTCACCTTCAGCCTCTCCTACAAGTCGGCCGTCCTCAACGAGTGGACCACCACGCCTTTGGCCCTGGCCGGACTCTGCCCCCTGACCCAGGCGGACGCGCCCGACTGCCCGCTCAATGGCGGCGACCTTCCCGTCTCCAGGCCCACGCGGAAGGAGTCCTGGGACACGGTGTCCCAGTCGTCCGGCTCCTCGGACGCACCGGACGTGCAGAGAGGGTGCCCGGTGCTGCAGGCCAGGGGGTCGGGCGGGTTCCAGGGAGGAAGGACGGCGCTGAACTCGTCCAATCTAAGCCTGGACACCACGGGGTCCTCGCAGCTGTCGTCCAGCCTGAGCTCCGACAGCCTCCTGCAGGGGCAGGAACCCCGCAGCCCGACGGGGGAGCAGTGGTCATCAGGGGACCTGGACCTGCCCATCAGTATTACCGTCGGCACCAAGAGGCCCCAAAAAGAGTACGTTTTGTTCTTTAAATTTGCTATTGTTGCTCTTTGTTAGTCTGTTGAATGTCATGCTAAAAACATGTTTACATCCAAGTTTTTTCATCCATGATGTTTTAATTTATTTTAGCTTTTGCTGGCTTCCCGCTCCTGATGACCATTTGGGAGACTTGAGAATATAGCTAAATGGAAGCATCAATATCAAAATTGATTGATGTTTTGTTCCTTTTAAAAAGATGTATTTCTCCAGAAATCTAAAATCTAAACGTGTCCATGTGCCCGTTAACCTCCTGTGATGCTTCTGCCCTCTCTGCAGCGTGCTGTCGGACTTCCGGGAGAGTGGACACTGCAGTCAGGACTCCATGCGCGAGGACTCGTTTGTCTCCAGCACCGGAGCCGACCAGCTGTCTGAGAATGCCACGTTCAGCGGCTCGGACAGTGAAACCCAAGGCCCTGCTCCGACATCCCCAGACTCCGGGGACCACATCCCCGATTCCCACTCGCATCTCCCACCATCATCCCCCGAGCTGCCATCATGTGACGAGCAAGCTGACCACCGATGCTCCCAAGAAGCATGGGATAGTGCCTTGGACTTACAGCCAGAAGCAGCCATTTTCTCCCTGGGCAGCGAAGCTGGGGAGTCTGTGGGGGAAGCGCGTGTGACCGGAGAGGAGAGCAGTAAACCCATCCAGAAAACCCAGCGGACAGAGAAGTCACAGGAAAACGGGTTCAAGTCACAAGAGCTTAAAGGTTCGCGTTCTGCCAGCATCCTCTGCAAGAAATCCTCCTCAGATGCACTTCCAGTGAGTACAATCGTAAAGCAAACAACCGTAAACAAATTGCTCCTAGTTGGCTAATGTCAAACTGGTGAGGCAGAGCACAGCATCCCACAAAATGAATCAGTACTCAAACAAACTCTGATCTGGTTCCTTATTACGGCTTCTGGAGGGATGCTACACAAATATAACTTTTACCAAAGGTGGATTTTATCCATATTAGACAGGCAGAACGCTGAAAACGACAAATAGGATGTTTGACGTGAAGTTTTGGAAACGTACTTTATCATCATGGAAAAATAACACAAGTCTCTCAGTAAAACCTGGAAAATGGTTCCTGGTGGCTCACAAACACACTCACACTTTTTAACAGAAACGCAACCGGGGTCTCTTTTTGGCTCTTTTCGCAGCACTCCCGTTCTTGGATATCAGAGGAGGACATCTACAAGCCTCACCCGGAGGAGCAGCCGGACAATGAGGACGTGTCCCCTCCTGCTCCCACGGCTGAGCTGTGTGCCTCTCAGTCCCCTCCCAGCGTGGTCCATCGCAGACAGATAGGTATTGGTTAGTTAGGACACACACCACATTACACGTGGTCTTTGATTTTTTGGATTCTTTGGCTCACTAACCATTAACTGAGAGCCTGGAAATGTATGATATAAGGGTAACAAATGGCCTAATTGTTGTAGCTTCGTTTGATTGGGTTCAGTAGTTAGAACGAAGCTGAACTGAAGGAGGTTTTGTTGGTGTCCCTCAGGGCT
Source organism: Menidia menidia (assembly GCA_907169785.1). Taxonomy (NCBI): domain Eukaryota; kingdom Metazoa; phylum Chordata; class Actinopteri; order Atheriniformes; family Atherinopsidae; genus Menidia; species Menidia menidia. The sequence continues at coordinate 1,959,193 of CAJRST010010001.1, read as the reverse complement.
GTCCAACCCCTTCCGGGGCCTGCTGAAGCTTGGCCACCTGGAGCGGCGAGGCGCCATGGGGCTGTGGCGCGACTACTACTGCGAGCTCTCGCCCTTCGAGTTCCGGCTGTACGTGAACGCGGAGGAGAGGACGTGCTGCGACAACTGCTCGCTGCTGCGCTGCGAGGACGCCCGCGTGGCGTCGCCGGAGGGCCGCTTCGAGCTGGCCTTCCCCGGAAAGAGGATCTACCTGCGGGCGGCCAATCACGACGAAGCGGAGGACTGGGTGGACCGAATCGCGGAGGCCGTCAACAAGTGCCGGCCGGCGCCGCGCGCCGACGAGCAGTGGGAGGTGCTGCAGCCCCCCGGGGAGAACGGAGTGGACGAGCGCGCGGCGCCGCCTCCAAACTCCGCCCCCTCCAGCCCCGAGCGGGGCGCCCCCGACACCGAGACGAGCCGGGGGCAGGAGGCCGCTCCGCCCCCACAGGAGCTCAGCTGGACTCGGACCGCCGACCTGGAGAGCGACGCTCTCAAAGAGGCAGTTTTGTACTTCTCCAAAGACCCGGACGCCCGGACCTGGGCCCCCTTGGTCTTCTCCCTCTCTTTAGAGGCCTTGAAAGGCTTTCAGGTACAGAAGGGAAGGAAGCTGCTGCGTCTGACCCACCCCATCGAGGAGATCCGGGACGTGGTGCCCGACGTCTCCCTCGGGGGTCCGGACTTTTTCAAACTCCTGACTGTCAGGGAGACGCTGAGACTCAGGGCCGAGAACCAGGAGGAGGCCCGCACCTGGAGGGTTTTGATCCGCGGAGCTCTGGACTCTTACCTGGAAAGTGGGGAGGAGGGTCTTTCGGAGGAGCCCGTTTCAGTTTCCTGTTCGGGCCTGTCTGGAAATCTGCACAGACTGGTCCAACACAGACTAAAAGAAGACGGGGCACTTCTGGTTCACCTTTCCAGAGTTCCCTCAGAGAGGGGGCTGGACACTCAGAGCTTTAAATGTGCCGGTGAGTCTGTTTTTTTTTTAGGTTTCACCTGCCCTAACCCCAACTCTTTATTACACTGATGCAGACTTTGGGTCAGTATATAAAAAAGTTCCCTTGACTTTGGTATCACAGACACAAAAACAGAAACAAAACTCCAGCTGCTGTTGAGGTTTCCTGTGAGTGGGACTGAGACGTGTTGGCCGTTTCATTCGCAGACTGCCCTCAGCAGATCGGGCCGTCCCGGGGCAGAGCCAGGCTGTGCGAGTTCTCAGGCCTGTACTACTGCGAGTCCTGCCACAAGGGGGACACCAGCATCATTCCAGCACGCATGGTGCACAACTGGGACCTCACGCAACGAGAGGTACGAGTGGCTTTAGTGCCAAAGAGGAGCCGCAGACCCCGACACCCCCCAGCGGCGCTGGTTGAGCTAATGCTACCCGTTTGTGCTTCAGAAACTCTAAACTCACTGTTCTCAGAAAAATTGAACAAATTCAAGGTCTGCTTAATGTGATCCGTCTCTAAACCGGGCCAGTTTATGAGGAATTTATCACAATTGAATACGTTTATTTTTCCACCAAGCAGAATGAGCAATGCCTCTATTTTATGTGGGTCATATACTGGATTTATACAGTCACTATGTTGAAGATAAAAATCTTTATAATGTCAAAACAATCTTGTTTATAGTGAAAGGATATCCGATATCTGCTTATGATGAATGGAAATGGATTTTAGAGGCTGATCTAACAGTTAGTGTGTAGAAATGCTTTTCTAAAGTCAGAACTCAGCATCTGGGCAGTCTAAAGAGCCCCAGAAGAAAGCAACAATCCAACAATCCAACGCATTCTTTAACGGGATGACGATTTCCTGCATTTGCCGTCTCTTGGGCGCCAACATGTCCGAACGGTTGCCTCGTGTGTGTTCTCAAATCTCACAACAGGTGTCAAAGCGAGCCGTGCGCCTGCTGGCGAAAGTGGAGCAGGAGCCCCTGCTCAACCTGGAGGCGCTGAACCCGGAGCTGGTGAAGCACGCGGAGCCCCTGGCCCGGGCCCACGGCCTGCGGCAGAGGCTGCGCCTGCTGGGCGACTACCTGCTCACCTGCCGCAGCGGCGCCGTCAGGAAGCTGCAGGCCAGGTGCGCCGCCGTGGCCCCGAAGAGAGTTTCCCCCCCACAGGGAGGTTTTTAAATGTCTAACTCTCCTGGTCTCCTGCGTGTAGGATGGGGCAGCGGCTGTACCTGCTGGAGTCCAGCCACCTGTACAGCATCCTGGACCTGCGACAGGTATCCCCTCAGGCCGCGGCAGGCTGCAGAGCACGGCCCCCACCCGGACACGCCTCACCCCGTTCCGCTTTTTTTTTGTGTTTATTTGCAGATAGCAGAGGGCCAATATGCGGCCTTCCTGATCGGCCTGGTGCAGCACGCCTCTGACCACGTGCTGCACTGCGACCTGTGCACCCAGCGGGGCTTCATCTGCCAGATTTGCCACTCGGACGACATCATTTTCCCCTTCCAGTTCGACTGCACCACCAGGTGGGCTAGCGCCGGCCCACCCACCACCTCCTCCTCCTCCTCCTCCTCATCCTCATCCAGCCTCAGCAAACGGTTCTTCTGTCTCCCACCAGGTGTAAAGACTGCAAAGCTGTTTTCCACCTGGCCTGCAACTCCTCGGTGCAGTCGTGCCCTCGCTGTCAGCGCATGAGGAAGTATCTGGAGAGAGACCTGCAGGACTGAGCCCCCCCAGCACCCACGGAGGGACGAGTTTAACAGACAACCGCTTATTCATTAAGTAACCTCAAGTGCAATTAAGATTGCGGCTGACCGGCCCGGACGGACTTCAAAAAGGGGGCAGAGAGCCTCTGTGCGCCGGTCTGATTCAGACAAACACACTGACACACTGCAGCCAAATGTTACTGACCAGTCATCCTGATACCTCTGGGTCACCGGGGGGGCGGGGCAGTGGAGACGGCTGCTGCCAAGAATGGTTTCCAGCACATTTGTACTTTTTTTCTTTTTTTCACTCCTGTCAAAAACAATATTCTTAACCGACAAGTTTACCTGACAAGCAGAAATGATCTGATCATCTGTGCCTTCTTTATGATTTAGGCTTTACACCATTTTCTCATGATATTTGGGCAAAAAATGCATCACGTTTATTTTGAATACTCCTTACCATAAAATGAAGCAACACTGATGCATTGGGGTTTTTTAAAGATGTAAATATTAAAACTTTGGAGTTTTTTTTTTCTTTTTTCAAACAGACGAAGAGGCCAAATCTGTGATTTGAATTACACAGCTCTGTTCTCTTCGACTTTCAGAGGAGCTTTTAGAAATGATTTATGATGCTGCTTGTGTGCAGAGACACACCGAAACAATTATTAGACAACAAGCTACACAACAAATGCATTAAGACTTGGGCTAAATTATTGGGTTGGGATGAATCTGACCTAAGAACGTTTTGCTCTTTTGCACTTAGCTACGACTGTTAATGGATATTTCAGCTCTAATTTAGCTGGTATCTCACACATGAAGTGATTTCTAATCTAACAATGTTTATTTGTGGTGTTTTATTGAAAGAATCTCAAAATTGTTGACTTTCATGACTTTGGGGAGCAGAATAATCAGAACATTTATTCTTTCTTGCACCTGCCAAGAACATCATTAAATGTTTATTTGTCAAAATGGTTTTGATATGTATGCACAGAGTATCATGCAAAAAAGGAACATTCTGAGTTCTTCAGTACTATTTTTCTGGTGTGTATTTATTGAATCCTATCCAATAGAAATGGCCATACTGAAATAAAAATCAGCGTGTTGAATTGGTCCTTTTTGTGGTTTTGATGAGATGCCTTTTCTACTTATTAACTTGGGCCTTTGAGTCTGAATTGCAATGCCTGTTTTTGGCATCTGCTATGAAAATGTTCCCACATGTAGCTGAGGAACATGCAAAAAAAATTAGAAAAAAGAAAAAAAAAAAGAGTCTGACAGGAGACTGAAACAAGGTTACTGCAAAGGGAAATGTGGCAAAAAATCAATGAGATGTACCAAATAACTTTTAAATTGAGGTCCAGCGTCATGCAGCTGTGACATTGCAACAAAATGTGAACAAAACCCAGAAAAAGAGCCTCTTCTCTGGGCCAAAGCTCGTTTAGAATAGACTGAGGAAGTTTTTTCTCCCTTTAATCTTAAATGTATCTAGTTTTCTACATAATAATAAATAAAAATGTTGGCTTTTATCCAGTTTTGTCCTTTAACATGTCCATATTAGCATTTTACCAATAGATGAATACAAAAAAAAGTATTGGATTAAAACATCTTCCAATTTATTGTAACTTTGAACTGAGTTTTACCTCCAACCAGAAGGGGCCAACCTGAGGAGCTGGAAAATGTGGAAGGGGCTGCTTTTCAGGGTGTGAACTGGATCTAAAGCTGTCACATGATCTGCTGATTGTACTGTCCGGAACGCCAGTGAGTCAAACAGAGTCATCATCTCTGCAACTGGCTTCACCTGGGGCCGTGACGACATTTGAGACGCAAATTAGTCCGAATCTGATAAACTGTGTCAGAAATAAACTATAGGTAAGTATTGTAGGTAGCAGTCAATGGTAAAAAAACAAAACAATCCATGCGCGTAAAGTTTCCAAGCGGCTGCGGTGCGCAGACATGGTTTAAACACCTAATCCTGAATTAATACAAGTCCACCCCCCCTCCCGTCAGAGGCACGCAGAGGTGATCTCTAGCTGATGGGAGGAGTAAGAAAGGGGCCAGCTGCCTGAAAAACCCGTTTGTGAGCCTCCCAGTCCCAGATCCAGTCGGCCCCCCTGCGGTAGCCGGGCCGGAACGCAGAGCGCGGACGCGGCATGGACGCGGCCCCGGCGGCGGAGCACCGGCTCCGGAGGAGCAGCCACACGGCCTTCGTGGACAACAACACGCTGTGGGTGTGGGGAGGTTACCAGGTGAGGCCGGGAGATCTCAGAGGAGACTGGAAACAAAGTGGAGCGCTTTTGGGTTTCCCTGGAAAGACGCCAAGCGAAGGTCCACGATGAGTAGAATCCAAACCAAGCAGATGTACTCTGTCACATATTTGGATGTTTCCGTTTAAACTAAAGCTGCAGCTTATTAATCTGCCACCCTTTTTTATCTTTTATCTACTGGCGTCTTTCTGAGAAACCCTCTGAATAATAAGGGATTTAAAAACACTGTTTTAATCAGAATCAGAATAAGGTTTGTTGCGAAGAAGGTTTTTAGACTTGCAAGTAATTTGCCTTGGTGTTTGGTGCACAAAACTTCTATGAGAAGCAAGAAATAAAATGTAGAAATAAGAATATAGGACAGAAATGATAAAACTGAAAAATACAATCTTTAAAAATATAGATCTGAATGTACAAATGAACAATCTTTAAAAATATAGATCCGAATGTACAAATGAACAATTGAAATGAGGTAAAACCCACCCTTGTTCCCTTTTGTGTCCACTTCTGGATAACATTCTGTTTTGCACTCACTCAAGAATGTTAACACTGCTTATGCAGATTTGTGTTTCTAAGCCACCAAAGTCCACGCACAAGTCTGTGGTTAGACGCACTGGTTTTTTGTCTTATCTGGTCTTTTTCTTTGCAGGTAGTTGCTGGACAGGATGTCGTGCTGCGCACTGATGAGATGTGGCTCTGTGATTTGGACAGTGGGACGTGGTGAGCTACTGAGCTGTTTATCAGCAGAGATGAACTCCGTGTCAGCCTGACACTGCAGGCCCTGCGTGCCATTGTCTATTTTGATTAATTGTTAAAAAAAAATGTGGCAAAGATACAGTGACTGCGTAGGTTTGATGAAAAATGTAGGAGGAGCTGGTTTGAGAAATGCAGATAAGCTATACGTTTAAAGTGAAAACAGCTCTGATCTTGCAGAAACTATCCCTAATAATTACTCATTGTTTACAACTCTTCCACTCTTTGTTTGTGTGTTTGTTTGGGACTGTTTTTGAGACACAGGGAGCGGAGGGAGATCTCGGGCGACATCCCTCCAGACCTGTCGGGCTTCTGCGGATCCAATATTAACAGCAAGCTGTACATATTTGGAGGATGTGACCCTTCTGAATACTCAAACCAGGTGGGCTGTTGTGGACAAGTTACTCCTTTAAAACTGAGAAATGACCAGTGTGCCTCTGGAACAAACGTGTGCTGTGAGAAATTTCTCTTTTTGATCTGCTGCCACTTGCAAAATCTTAAAATACAAGTAGCTACAAGATCAAGGCCCAGTAACCCTTGCCTCCCAGTGCCATCCCTCTGTTTTGCAGAGATAAGGTGCCCTTTTTCATTTAGAGGCCATCTGAATGCTCCGGAGGTCATGATGCTCAAAAGGACTGATTAGACAGGCCATGAGAGTAAACGGGGACTGGGTCAAAGAAAAAAGCTGAAGAAATGATTTTTCAACAGTATTTTCAACAGTATATCTGAGGCGTATTGATAACATCATTTAAATAAAATGAATGGCCTTCATTGTCATAGTTTCGGTTATGAGATGAACAACTGGGATATAGAAGTGTAAATATTACTGGGAGGAGACGAGTAGAGTACAAGGAATACCTTATTTATTTAATTAATTTGGCTTTATATCTCTCTCAGGATATGGGCTCTGTAACTGGAGTATCACATTTGCTCTGAGGCACGAATTAGGATGTCCCCCTGACCCCCTTCTGGCATATAGATGTGGCGGTTTCTCATTTTTCCCAGAACCTGCTGGCGCTTTTTGTTTTGGTAAAACGGACATAAAGGAGCACCGTTATCTGAGATGAATGTGCCGACACAAAAGCTGCCGGGTTACCGTGTTTGGAAAAAGAATCCCCGTGAGTTTGATCCAAACTCGTGTTTTTGACACCGCTGTTTCCGAGCTCAGTTTTTCCTGCACGTTATGACAAGCCCAGTGTTTGGAGTGCAGAGATGCGCCTGTTTGATCAGGGCTCATACCAGAGTCTGGACACTGGGCCCTAACACCCCCACCCTCCCAGAGGGGCTCTGGACTTGTGCAGAGACCGGTTTTAAACCATAACCCTGCAGGGAAAAGTCACGCTGGTTGTGGATGTGTGTGCGTGCAGATGTTCAGCGTGGACGTGTCTGAGCCCCGCCCGTCCTGGAGGAGAGTGACCGACACCAAAGGAGCCACGCCCTCCCCCCGGAGCAAACACTCCTGCTGGGTGCACCGGGACAGGTCGGTGACCCCCCCCCCCCCGCTCGAGGACCCGCCACAGGCCGGCAGCCTCTGCACGGCTTTAATCACGTTTGTTAGAAGTTGTAAAGCCTTTTTTTTTAGGTTTTTAACACCCCCCTCCAGCTGTCTTTAGTTTAAAGAGCTGCTGTCTCTCCTGCAGGTTGATCTATTTTGGCGGCTACGGATGCAAAACCATCGGGGAGGTGCGGAACACGTCTTCATCCAACTTCGTTGTGGAAGAGATGTCTTGGGTAAAAGCAAAGCTCAAGATTTGATTAGTCAGTTTATTTTTCATCTTAACCTATTTTTAAAAAATGTACTTATTCAAATCTTTTTTTTAAAAGACGACCATTGGAGACACTTTGTTCAGGTGCTGGGGCTGGAACAACGAGGTCCGTGTGTTTGACACACACTCTGCTGCCTGGAGCACGCCAGCCACTCAGGTGTGTAGAACATCCCCCGGATTTTACCCGTAACTTGATTCAGCTGTCGTCCCCCTCTGCTGGGTCAGGGGTGTGGGATTTAGTTGTTCCTTTTCACAAACCTGATCCAACAAATCACGGCCACTTCACTCAGAAGTGCAGAGATACTTTAAATGAATCATGTTACACAGATCTAATGAAGGCCTCAAATGTTCAGGGGTTATACTATATATATTTTTTCTTTTAGATCATGATGATCAAGAACAGTTTAGAACAGGAGATGCACTAAATTAAAGCTTTGCTTCTTGTGTGGATATCTGTCAGATAAGAATGTTGCGGACCACACACACGCAGCCATTAGAACACTATCTCCCGATAAGACTAGCCTCTTTCACTGGGTTCTCCAGTGGGCCAACACTTTAGGGTCATGTTGGCTTGTGGGGGCTGGGTCAGGGGTACGGGGTTTAGCCCAGTGGCTTTAGATCTGGGCTGACTGAATCTTTCTATGTCCGATCAGGGTCCCGCTCCGGCTCCCAGAGGCTGCCATGCCAGTGCCCTGCTGGGGAACAAAGGATACGTCACTGGCGGCGTGGTGAGCAACCGATCAACCCTAAATGGCTATAAGAGGCCAGATGCATGATGACAGCCCACTTTGCGGTGATGGTTTGGGGAAGGCCCTTTCCTGTTTCAACATCCCTTTCCTGTTGTGCCCCCAAGTTGGAGCTCATCTGTGCTGCACAGTTCCCTCCACCTCCTCACCTCCACCTTATTCCTTACTAGGTGGAGGGGGCACAGATTGGGGATCCTAGCGACTTTTGATGCTGACCAGTTGTTGCACAAGTGCTGATAATCCCACCCGTTCGGCCCCTTGTTTACTGCCCTTGCAGCCTACATGCAAACAAACTCTCAGAGCTCCTTTTTCCTCTGGGTTTTGTTTAAAGGAAACGGCCGAGCTGGACATTTTCTGCCTGGACCTCCAGACCTGGACCTGGACTCATCTGTAAAACTTCCTCCTTGCCCTGTCCTTTTTGTTTCAAACACACTTAACTTTTTGTGTTTCCAACTTTTTGTGTTACAAAGCCCGGCCTCATTGTTCTGTTTCCACCACAGTGAAACCCCCCCCCTCTGTGCCCCCCTCGGGCGCTCCATGCACACCATGACGGCCATATCGGAGCACATGCTGTTCGTCTACGGCGGCCTGGGCACCGACGGAAACACTCTCAGTAAGCCCGCGTCCCCAAAGAGCACGACTCGCGAAACTGCGAGGGGAAAGACCTTTTTGTTATCTGCACGATTTTTTTTTTTTTAGATGACGCCTGGCAGTTTAACACGGCGAAAAGAGAGTGGAGCCAAGTGGCGCACCGGCACAAAGACAAGCCCAGGTCAGTGGTTTCCTCCGGTACCGTCCGGCACAGAATCTGCAGGCAACCAGAAAAACGCTCATCTGTGTTGGGTTGTGTTTGTTTTTGGGTGTTTTCTTTAAACTAAAATCGTTGCTCTTCCCTCAGAGTCTGTCACACGGCGTGTCTGGGAGCCGATGGCGACGTTGTGGTGTTTGGGGGAAGCAGCAACCTCTGCATCCTTGTGGACTCGGTATGTGATGGAAACTACTTCCTGTTACAAACTCGGTGTTGTGCAGAGGACCTGAGCAGCAGAGTGCAGCGTTACAGTTGATCCTTTTAAGTATACCTTTAAACCTCATTACTTCTGTAAGGACGTTTGCCGAGTGAACCAATTATAGCTCAGTGATTAAAACCGTTACGTAATTCCTCGGCTTAAGTGGTTTAAAGACTTGGGCTATGAGGTACACCTGCACCATGTGGTAATGATGTCACACGAAAACAACAGCTTCTTTATTATCAGGGGCTTTTGCATAAGTTTGATCGGATGTAGTTGATTTTTAAAATATCATAAATATAATGTAAACAAGATTAATGCAAGCCCATTTGAAAAATCAAGATTTGTCAGTTAATTCTAAAATGTCTGGGTTTTTTTTTTGTTTTTGTTTTTTTAAGAAAGTGGTATGAAATTGGGAGTTTTTCTTCATTTTAATTCTATGCTGTAAGAAGCCTGTGTAAAAGTATCTGAATTTTTCCCAATAATGTGTTTTTAAAATGGTTCCGAAGCAGAATTCCTGGAAATGTGGGGCTGATGTGTGTTTCCTCCTGTGAGCAGGTGGCTGTTCTGAGGGCTCCATCGCAAAACCACTGCAGCGACGTTCTCATCTTTCAGACCCAGCCGTACTCCCTCTTCAGGTATGAACAGCCCACGGCGGTCTGGGCGTGAACACGATGTGGCGTCTCTGCTGGTCATGTGCACTTCTCATTGGAGATGTTTGACCCCTGGCTTCTTTTACTCCACACTGATCGGATCTGCTCCCTGTTGGGCCCCATGTGCTGGTGCACTTTATATGGATAGTTGAAAGGTTCCCTGAAATGTGAAAAGGATGGCTTTGGAATTGGATTTTAGTACTGAACCAAAATAAGTGACAAATGAGCCTGTAACATGGAGCCACCGTCGGTTTGGTTTGCTCTCATGGCTCAGAACTTTTGTTACTGATGAAATGTTGCTACTAAGATCAGCAAAAACATGGTTCAAATGGCAAAAATGATTAATTTTAATAAGCAGAATTTTTTTGCAAGTGAACCTCAAAGGTTGACCCTACAAATGATGGCAGGAACTGAGCGGAGTAATGTGTATCTGAGGCTAAGATAGGTCTATACATTTTTAATTTTTTTTTATTTATTTAAATAGCCGGGCGTTTGTCTGTTTTCAGGCTGTGTGAGAATTTCATTGGAGGAAACCCCGACGTCTTCAGGCAGCAGCTGGACTGGCTTCCGTCAAAGCTGCGCAACAAAATCAACAAGAGAGCGGCCTTCTTTTCTGCCATGAGACGGGTCGCTACGGCATGATGGACGCTTTCCACAGCCAGTTGCTGATTTTTGGGGTTACTGAATACTTGTTCGTTATATCTTTAAAAGAGTCGGTGCTAAATCTAAATCATTTTAACTTGAACATCATTTGTAAATAAAGTCTGTTTTTTATTCACTTTTGTAGATTAGGTTAAGTTTTAGTCTATTTTGTGATTTAACCTGCTTTCCATGTTGTTTGTTTTTTAAAATAAAGGTGTTTGTAAATGTTTTTGATTTCCATTTATTTTCCAAAATTCAAAATTGTCCCCCAGCATGAAACATAATTAACAGTTTATTTGCTATCGAATTTAAAGCCCAGTTTGCAAAAATGTACATACTTTGTACTTTAGAATTTATAAAAAAAAATTTTTTAACATCCTCTGAATTTTATTTACTTTTTGGTTAACTTTTATTTTTGGTGCATTGTGATAATTAAACCCAGTTGCAGAGGATGATGATGATGATGATGAAGACGGCAGTGTCGCTTGGCAGGAGGAGCTTCTAATGTCTGTTTGGCATCTCTTGCTTTCTTTCAAACGGGTCTGACGTAGTTTGCCGGGAGCATTCCCTTCTGTCCCGTGCGCTGGTTGCATCCGAACATCCATCCCTCGTCTATGGGCTCCACGTCCAGGATGAGATCTCCCTCCTGCAGAGAAACCTCATCCGCCTCGGTTGCCGTGTAGCTGTACAGGGCCTGGAAGCGCCTCTGAGGGAGCGGACACGCACACAGGGGAAATCACATGTACAACACAACGTAAGGAGCAGGAAGAAGCCAAATGGGTTCGCTTTAAACATCCCTTCAGGGCAAAACACACACCCATGTTCTGTACACAAATGGAGAAGCAGACACTCCTTTTTTTTCCTGTTTGTTTGTGGCTATTTCTGGGCAGATTACGAACTTATCAGGCTGTTAAATTTTCCCCATTTCCCATTCATTTCCCAAAGATGCTGCTTCTCTTTCACACTTTCATTATTTGGCCTGATCCTACTTTGTAGAATTTGGACTAAATGTTCCATATCTACAACAGAAAATGAAAAACTGCAGGACACCTGAGCAAAACTCTGTTTCCCAACTCATGTTCTTGTGTTTGAATTAGATTAAAACTGCAGCCTGTTTAAATTGAGAGGTTTTGCAGAAAAATGAAGGCTAATCTACCAGCTCTTTTATGTAGTTTAAAGAACACTGTCATTCGTTTCTTCTGAACTGGAAGTGACAGTTTCGTCTGGAAGAGTGTGGATTGGCTGAAAACTGACTTTTGGGAGGCCTTCCTTTTAAAGTTTTTAACATATATCCTGTTGAAAATGAAGTTCCTAAGAGTAGCCATGCTGTATTCTTACACATATCATTGTGTTATTGTAGTAGCCTTACCCCTCCACCAGGTGGTGCTACTGTAGCGGGCAGCACTTGTCCAGCAGGCTGAATGCATCTTTCAGGGTTCGCTGGTTGCTCATCTAAGTTGCCACACAAACACACATCAAATTAACTCCCATATGCAAAATAGACTTTATTATTAAATAAATAGAACCACGTCAAGTCCACATGTATAGATGTTCCCCACCTTGTCGATTTTCTGGAGGAGGGGCATCACTTCGAACCTTGCTCTTCTCAAATTCTTCATGGTACTTTATCTGGACACACACACACACACACACACACACACGTTGAATCACCGGCAGGCCTCGGACCCTCACGCTGGACTGTTCTCCCTCCATTTTAGGAGGTGCTGAAAGATGACGAGAGGATGGCTCTGCCAAAAATTCAAACACCTCTCAGAGGACTTTAAAAGCCAGAGACATGTCCGTTGGTTGGTTACTCGGCTGGATATCGTTTCATCTAGAGAATCGCGCTCAGTAATTACAATAAAAGTATTACAGAATGTTACTTGGTTGTAAATATATATTCAAATAAAAGCAGAAAATAGTTGATTTTTTGATCCTGTCTGCGTTCAGGATTATTACCCTGTTCTGACTTCCATTCCCTTCCAAATGTAGTCTTGCCAATTGTTTTCAAAGTTGTGCTGAAAAAGTCAAAATAAGTTAAAGAGTTCATTATTTTCTCCCCGGTTTGTTTTCCGCTGGCAGCAGCAAAACTCTGGAGCCCTGCTGGCTCCACGATCATCAACAATTGGCACCTGGACTTGGATGTATTACGTTTACTCCTTCAAATCGAAGCCAAAAAACTGGATCATTGTTTCATTTGATCATAAAGTCTCACATTATGTATTCGGCTGTAAATTTTTGAGGATTTTTGGAGCCAAAGCACATCAGTCCTGGGACTGCTTTAATCCGTTTAAGCCTCCAAAAACCCATGTACTGATTTCAGAAACACAAATTAATGTACCAAATTCTTCTAGTTTTCATATAATTCATACTCGCTAATCATTGGTATAAGAAAATAAATAACATGCTGATCATGTCCACACTTAATGGGAAATTCAACCAGTCACTTTAGGAATAAAGTATGCATTCATCCTTATTTTCACCTTATCTACATGCATATATGTCTATTTTAAGTTGATTCATGCTAAAATATTTCACAAGTGAGCAACTGATTCCACCTCCATTTAAAACAATGAATTGAAGGTAATAATGAGGTGTCCGAAACATCGTGTTTCCAGCTAAAATGAAAAAGAAACGACAACTTATTTTAACTGCTTGCTGTCCAATAGGGGACATGAAGAC
>CAJRST010010001.1:1924628-1945920 GCA_907169785.1 Menidia menidia | reverse complement strand
GTGTGTGTGTGTGTGTGTGTGTGTGTGTGGACGGCCAATTGGTTTGTGTCCACAGCTAGAAGTTTTGACCATATAGGGCAGCTGCTGCTCAGCGGATGGGAAGAAATGTCAGAAATGTGGCTGTGTGTGTCTGCGGGATCGCACTCTGACATCCTCTTGGAGCTTTGGTCCCTGCTTAGGCCTCGTCTCGAAGCTTTTATGTTATCACTGGAGGCCTGGGGGGACGCGGGCAGACCTGGTGCTGGTGTGGAGCACACCGTGAAGTCTGGAACCTCCACCGGGACCCGACTGTACTCACGTTACTGATCTGGTCTTGGGTCTTCTTCAGTCTCTGCATCTCGGGGGTGTCGGCCACCACGCTGAAACCCTTCCCCTTGCTCTTCTCAAAATCCTCCTTGTAAAGGGCCTGTAAGAACCAGAATCATTCTAAAGGAACAGTTGGACTTAAAAAAAAAAGTATTTACTTGCAGTGATTTGAGTGGAAGGATTGTAGCTCCCCTTTTTTTTTTTTAGCTTTTTCCACCCAAAATGCCCCTGTTTCTGAACAAGAAATGAAGTTATGTGTTCCCTTCTCAGCAAAAATGATGAATAGTGGATTAATCCTATTCTAATATTCTCTTATCCACAAATCCCAAATAGTGGGATTATCTTTTATCTTTTAGATAATTCTGTTGGGATCTGATGCTGACTCTGTTTTTTTAATGTTATTTTTGGTTCAATTGGCACAAACAAATGCTAGAAATAGTAGAAAAAGGCTCCTAGTATAAGACTTGAATGTGTTTGAATGTTTTTCTTTTCACTCGACTCTGAAAATGAGGATTATAAAATATATATATTTCACACTGGGTGTGAGACAGGAACCCAGTCACAATGTAGTTTAAGCAGCTTTTTGTCACAGTGTGCGACATGTTTTGGGCCTCCAGGCAATCACTGGCTGCATTAAATAAAACCCAAATGTTTATTTGAACGTAAATCTAAGATTCCGGCAGACACAGACCAACACACACGAACACACACATTCAAAGAAATGAGTCACATTCTTGCTATGAGGAAAATGCTGCCCCAGCGAGGGAGCGAGCTGCCGGGACTTTTATGGTTATAAACAAAGAGCTGGGTCGGGTGGATGAGACGGGAGAAGAGGACAGTTTGAGAGGGAAGGAAGCGGCTCTCTGAATAAATCTAATCATGGCGGTCATGTGGCAAAAATAAAAACTGATGCCACATGATTATTTGTCATTTGAACCAGAAATAGAGCCACATCTGGGCTATTTTTTGTTGTTTCAACATCATACAAACAATCACACAAACAAAAATTGCCAGTAACTTTTCAGAATCTTTACAGCAAACATCTCTGAATAATCCACGGGGGTCAGCATGAACAGTTTTAGTAGAGACTTCTGTCTTCAGAGGGTTTTTTTTTTTAGCAAAAACAGAGCAGTAATTCGTCTTTCTGACAGAGTGGGGGTGGTTGAATAGAAGGTCATCTCGCTCGATAGTAAGCCTGATTATAGTCACTGTACAGTGCAAATGACCGTTTACGTCTGAAAAACTTCTCAAAGCCTCATATTAAAAAACCTTTAAAAGATGGCGTGCAATCTGGTGAACAGAGAGAGGAAGATTTTTTTGTCCTCTGTGCAGTGAAATCCTGGAAAAACGCAGCTTTTAAAAGCCATTTTTCTGTTCTGCCTCTCAAAGGAGGGAAAAAAAATCAGCCCTGGACAGTGAGGGAGTGACAGCACAGTCCTTAGAGTTAAACCACAAAGGAAACTCTTTAATTTGGCGTGACCTGGAGGAATCATCCCTTTGATCAGGTTAAACTGCTGGCAGGGACGGTGTGATTCGATTAGCGCTTAAAAACACTGAAGGATGGGGAACAATGAAGAAAGCAGCTCAGTGTCCTTTTAAATCTGTCCAAAAAAAAATGCTTGGAAAACAAGAAGGAAGAAAGATTTAATTTAGCTCAGATTTGTTGATTTTTTTCAAGTCACCGCTCACTTATTTACAGGATTTTCTCAGCAGGTTCATTTTTTCCAGCTCAGAGGTGCATCCTCCTCAACCAACAGAGTGACAGATACTCAGTGGACTCGGGGAGATTAGGAAACAAACCTCTGCCAGTGAGCAAAGATGGCCGCCCTCACCTGGCTGTTGAGCATGGTCTGCTGTTTCAGGCGGAGATTCTCGGGGGTGTCGGTCACGATGGTGAAGGAGGTTTTGGGGTAATGCCTGAAATGAAAAAAAGAGGAGGGAGAGTCCCATTAGATAATAAATTATCTTATTCTGATGCATTTACCTAAAGATAAACCACTATATGGGGATAACTTGAAGATTATGTCAGAACTTATTGAACTTCGGTGAAGCAGTTCATTTCTATAACTTTTCCCACATTTTTTTTACCTGTTCTGGGTTTGAATTAGCTCCAAACATTCACAAAACACAAAAGACAGAAATCAAAATGCAGAATACTTCTATTCCCATAAAGAATGTACAAATAAATTCCCTTTTCTTTATTACTTTTCCATTCTGATGTGTGCATTCTTTGTATTATCATGTTAGGGTAATATTCATAATAATTATAATTTAGTAGTCGGCATTTCAAGCTAATCAGCATGATCTGAAGTGATCTGGTGCTGGAACAGCTGCAGGGGCTCAGACGGGCTCCAGCTCCTGACTTTGGACCGACAGAGTCTTTGTGTGTTTGTGGAAACTCTGTTTCCTGAGAGTGGGACTCTGGATTCTTGCTGTTCTCCGTCCGCTGCCTTTATATTCTATTTGTGTTGGCATTTGTGCTCGTGCTTTAGCTGAGTTTAAGTTTCATGCCGGCTCCGTCCTTGTTTTTTTAGTTACTCTATTCTTGTCGGTTCCATCTTAGTCCTGTCCTTTGCTCTCAATTCACACCTGTCTCCCGGTGATTACTCACTCCACTCAGCAACCCTCCCAGGATTTATACGTCCCTGGTCACCTCACTTTTTCTGAGTTATTGTGTAGTCCTGTTGGAATCTGACGCATCCCAGCTGGTCTCCTGTTTCTTCTTTGGTTTTGTTTGTCTGCTTGTTCTTTTACATCCAGTCTCTGCAGCATCCCCCATCCTCCATTTTGGTCCACCTCCTCGCTTCTCAACTCCAAACCCTCCAAACAGTTGGGATGAGGCAGTACCCTCTGTTACCTCCTCACAAGAAGTTTCCAATAACGACAAACAGCTTCCCGCGTTCACTGATTCTCTCCATCAGAAGGGCGGGTGGTGTGAATACTCACATGCTGCAGTAGGGTTTCTTCTCAAAGCCTTTGTAGTTGGTCATGCTCAGGGCCATCTTGCACACCTCACAGCTGAAGCAGCCTTTGTGCCAATACTGGAAAGGAAAAAACAGTTAGGTTACAGTGAAAAAGCACGAGAGGTGCAGCATTTGGTTCAAACATAAAATGGAAACGCTGTATAAATAAAGGTAAATAAAGCGCAAACAGCATTTGAACAAGTTGCTCTGAGCTCATTTGTTCTCCGTCTCTGAACTCTCTCCATCCAGCTGTGTGTCCATTCTGTAAGGAGTCTTCTTGAAAGACGATAATGTGGAGCTCTAGAGGATCCATCCCTCCATCTGCTGGTTTTCAGTCCACTTCTGGTTCCTCTGGCAGAAATCATCCTTTCTCCCTGCTTCTCTTCCTTCAGAATGGCTTCATGACAGCTCCCCGTCCATGGAAGCCACTTTTCTTCCTCTTTTGTCCTCCACTTGTCCAGTTTGTGAACACCACGCTGTTTCTCTTTCTTTCAAGTAGTGTCATTTTCAATCTTACACTCAGACTAACAGGAAAAATCCTCTGTAGTCAATTTCAAGGGTTAAAGTGGAGTAAAATTTACATACCACAGAATAAATGTGTCTACATCTTACCTTATCAAGGCAGTTAATTTTCTCTGTGGGGTAAACTGGTTTACTGCATCTCCCACAGGGCGGATTCATAATGGCTCAGATCCTTTTCACGCCAAAAAGTAAAAAAAAAAAAAAACATACAACAAAGGAAAAACAACTAACTTATCTAATAAAAAGTTATCTAAAGTTAAATACGAAAGGAATCGTCTCCCTGGTCACCTCTTCACATCTCAGTTCAGAAACGGACGCTGCTTAAAAGCGAGGAGGAGTTATGTCTTCATGGTGCATTCACTGTCTGTCGAAATTATGAATTACAATTTTAAAGATTTCTCTGCTCGTTTTTTACTCAGATGACAAATTACCAGAAATATGTTAAAACAGTTATATTCTCCATGTGGTTTGGGGATTTTTAAGATGGTTGATTTCACCATCACAAAGGTAGTTTTCATTCTTTATTCCAGTTTGTTATTTAGAAACATGAACAGATGTCCATTTTTGCGGTTTATTTGAGAAGCACCTGAAGACAGCCTGATGAAACTAACCGTAAAAGGAGTATGAATTTATTAACAAAACAACGTGCTCTTATAATGCTTGAAAACATTAGGGGCCAAATTCTGTGTGCAGAATTAACACAGACAAACTGTCATTATAAAAAGGAAAACTACACGCTGTCCCATAGCCAGGACTTTGGTATGCTCTGTTTGAGGAACGACATTTCAATCGCTTTTAAGCAAAGTTCGTTTGCAGTCAACTACATAGAAACACTGAAACCCTGGAAATGACCAATGAATCAACGTCATCTGAAGAAAGGTAATATTAAAGATATCGCCCCTCGGTTTCAGCACGGGGGTATAGCTCAGTGGTAGAGCATTTGACTGCAGATCAAGAGGTCCCCGGTTCAAATCCGGGTGCCCCCTCTTTTTTTCATCTTTTTTTTCTGATTCTCCAAGTGCGTTTTTTATGACGACCAGAAGAAGATCACACTGGTTACCTTTTTTATCTATTAACATTTACGCCACTCAACGATAAACTCAAATACACGCTGCCAGTGATGAACGTGTATTAGTTAAACAAATATTCTAATTGTTAATAACAAATACATAAAAAAAGTAGTCTATATTTTCCCTTTGTAGTTTTCATGTCTGGCATAAACCTTGATAAATAAATACGTGTAAGACATATATTAATCTGTGGTCGAATCTGACGTCAATACTGGTGGTATAGCGACCTCGTGTGGTCAGTGTAATATTCAGCCTTTCTGCCACACGTTTAGTTAAAAGAGTAAAAATGTTCAGGTTTAACTTGACTATTCTGCTCAAATAAGAGTAGAATAAACTTACTATATATTGAAATTTACTTGCATTAAATTTTACAGTATGAGTGATTAGTCATACCAACTTTAGAAGAATAAACATCATTACAAAAATGTTTAATTTCACCTTTTCTAATCTACATAGCAGTGATCAGTATTCCAGTTTAAATGTTAAAAAGAAAAAAATAAATGAGGGAATCTAATCTAATCTAATCTAACCTAATATGATAGAATATGATATAATATGATATATCCATCCATCCATCCATTATCAATACCGCTTATTCCCTGTTGGGGTCGCGGTAATATGATATAATATAATATAATATAATATAATATAATATAATATAATATAATATAATATAATATAATATAATATAATATAATATAATATAATATAATATTGTTTTAAGTGTTGGCACTTAAATGAATTAATTTATTACCAAAAATGAGATACACGCCCATACTGACCACCAGTTTTTATTAGAAGACATTTAAACAGAAAGATTCAGAAACTTTCATAACTTGATTGCTCTAAAATTCATCCATACGATAATTCTCCAGAGAAGTCCAACATGATCATTATATTCACTATCAGTTATATAGCTAGATATCTGTTGTAGAGAAGTTCACATAACATTTTATGAACCCATCGACGTTTTAGCAGAGGTTTCATGAAACAAAAATAACTCCGTGAAATGAATGAAAACAGAAAGTTGTTTGCAGTATGAAGGCTTGTTCGATTTCGTTCCCTGACAGCCCCTTGCATTGATAGGTTTGGGACACTCGTTGCTCATTCACATCTCATTTCTGTTCAGTCCAGCTCCTCTTAGACCCTCCGAGCTTTGGGTGATCTGGTAAAGCCCCCTGTGTGATGGCAAACAGCAAAGGACACAGAGAAAAAGCTGGGAAGAGCTACAGGAGCGGTTACAGTAAAAAACTGTCCGGCCACTGAGGTTGGAAAAAGGACGTCTTGTGTCAGTGGGCGGCGTTCACATCCGTGTGTGTCTTCTTCTGGGACCATTGCATTCCTCAAGGTGGTGCGCTTTCTTCTTCTCGGCCTGAGACCCTCAGCAGCACTGCTCGGCTTCGATGAAGCCTTCCTTCTCGTGACCCCCGAGCTCCACCTCAGCGTAGCTGGAGTGGCAGCCCTGGTTGCGGAACTTCATGGAGGGCCAGTAGTTGTTTGTGCGTCTCTATAAAAAAACAACAACAACACGTATTCAGCTTGTGTTTCAGCCCCACGGAATGAATGGAGATACAACAGCTTGATGTGGGTTTTTCTTATTTTCTCGACCTGCATGAGGTAGAATGGTGGAGCGACCGTGGGGTGTGTGTTGATGTAGTAAACGGCCAGTAAGGTCAAAGCTACCAGCAGAACCAGCGCCGCCACCACGCCGGCTATGATGGCCGTGTTCTCCGTGATCCCCTTATGGTTCGGAAGATCCACCTGCGCGTCTGAAAGTAAGAAAAACTGACACTAACGTTGCTTTTAAACCTGCTCTGTGAGTTCAAACATCTGGAGGAGCTGACTTTATTTGGCGGGTTGTGTTTGGAAGCTTTTTAACTACTTGTGATTTCCCACGAAATTTAGTTTAGTGCATGAGACACGTGTGTCTTTTAATCATTCTTGTTCGATAACGACATGTTTTCAGTTTTTATGAACCAGGTAAAAGATGATGTTGAGCTCAACTGACAGATAAACAAATGCTATATTCAGCTCCAAGCTAACAGTTTAGTTCCATGAAGCAGGATCTCATATGCTGGGTTAAACCACTTTTCGGAACTATATTATTCATTAAGTTGTTCTCTGTTAAGATCATTGTATCCTGTTTTGAGTTGCCTACTTCCCAAAACTTTTTCTGAATCGTGGGTTTACACGTTATAACCCCGCCAAAAAACTAATGGGACATTTGATCCAAGCCATGTGCTCTAAACTCACCCCTGGTGACGGGTTGGTCGTCCGTCTCTGCTAAAGGAGTTGGTCCCGGTGCTGAGTGGTTGAAGGAGCTCATAGAAACCTCGGGCAGCACCGGGCTGTAGTCCTCACACGTGCCTTTCGCCTGCGTGGAAACACACGGGAGCAAACGGAACCGTGAGACAGCTGCCCGTCTCCGGTCGGCCATCTGTTGCGTCCGGCTCACCTCCTCGGGGCAGTTGTAGTCCAGCCACTCCTGCCTGTGCCGATCGATGCCGTCGGAGCAACTGGAAATTCAGAAAGAAACAAAATGAGAGCAGCCGCATTCTTCGTGGGCTGGAAGAACCACGCAGATGGAGCTCGGCTTTACCGCTGGATGGTGTTGCACCAGCCGCAGTTGGTGGTCAAGTTGGAGGTCAGGCAGACGTCACAGGAGGTGTGCTGGAGACAAGCTGGGGGCAAAACATTCTGCCGTCAAAGAGGTGGACGACGGAGCTTGGCCGCCACGCTGATGTGACCAATACTCACTGGGCAGAGGCGTAAACTCAAAGGCAGACCCACTCACGATCTTTGTGGTATCGATCTCAACGCGATGGTACTCGTAGATGGTCCGCTGTCTCGAGTCTTCAAGACATAAGGAACATGAGGAAGTTTCTTTCTTAGAGGGAGTGGGTTCTATATATTCAAAGAATTACAAATGTAATAATTTATTTGGTGGGTCTGTTTTTGTTGAGCTGACCTGAGAGCTGTGAAGCGGGCAGGAAGGCCATGAAGGCATCAGACAGCCCCACTTTCACTGGATGCTCAGTGGAGTTGATTTTCTCCACCGGAACCGGGACCTTAAAGCACATTAGAGCTCGCCTTGGTGAGGCTTAACGCGACTCGGCGACGGCCGCAGAATCAAAGCGGAGGGACTCACGTCTCTGTAGTTGAAGACGATGCTGCCGTTGCTGTGGAGGGCGGCCTGGAAGGTGAACGCCCCCTCGCCCTCTCGATCCTTTAGCCGCACCTTGTCCCACTGCACCACAAACAGGTTACCTGAGGGGGGAGGGCATGGAGACTGGTGACCGAGAGGGCTTCCCGGGACTCCCTGGACGTTGCGGCCACGCCGAGCATCGCCCGCCTACCGTTGTCCGAATACCTCACAGTAGAGTTCGTGGAGAAGCTGGGATCAAAGTTGGCCATGAGGGGGGCGATGTACTGCGTGGCGGTCAGCATTCGGTGAGTGACCTCCCCCATGAAAATGAACCCTGCGGACACAGATGGTGAGAACAGACTGATTAAACACAGAAAACATCAATCAAATTGCTTCTTTTTTTGTGATTCACAGTTTTTTATTGAAGAACAAATTCCCAAGATGGGAAACAAGAGCGTAACAAAGTCAGTTATCAATACCCACCCACCCAACCCCAACCTTAGATACAAATCACATGACCCATTAAGTCATAAATGGAATTTAAAAAAGGACAGAGCATGTGATAGCTTCTTTTTTTAGTATTTTTAGATTTAACTGCTCTCATGCTGAATCATGAATTGGAATTGGAGCTCAACAAAAGTGGACAAACTTGATTTGCCGCTCACCTCCCGTCGCCACGATGATCTGTCTCAGGTTGTGCCCATAAAAAGGGAAGTCAAAGGACAGCGCCACCCTCTGTGGAAAAGCACAAATGTCAGCCATCGCCGGGGCAGATGGGAGATCTGCGGTGCCTCCATCTCACCGCCGCCTGCCGGTGTGTGTTGGACAGGATGCCGTGGATTCTGACTTGACTTTTGTGCAGGCTGTTCAGATCTATCCACAGGCTGTCGATCTGTCGGTCTGTCGGCCCGAAGCTCTGCCACCGGTAGTACTTCTGGGAGTCCTCCTTAAACACAGACAAGCACATGTTGGTGGGGTGGAACTTTCCAGAGAATATCTACTTTGGAGGGGTCATTTAGCAGGACCGTGGCTCCCCGTTCTGCTAAACTATTAGAGTTATGGTGAAAATAATGGTTTGAAATCCTGTTCTCATGATGATCAATCATAGAAATCCGACTGGGTTTCAGTAAAATGTTTCATTTGAACTCTAAATGTCGAGTTTGGATGATTTTTCTGACCATACTCCATCAGTGATATTGGTTGCTATAGAATAATTATTAAGTGTGCAGGCTAACAAAAAATATTCTGATTGCAGTTTAGAAAAAGAAGATTTGGAGTGAAATTAGAAACAGAAGGCAATGATTTGATATCATTATGCCCCAAGCCTGGACATCTGGAATGGAACCATCAGAATTCAAAGTGTTTACGGACTGTGTGAAAGAGAAAAAGAGGTACATGGTGGTAATCATGGGGCGTCTATGCAGCCATCAAATTCAACAGGAGCTTTTATCACACATGAAAAGGTCAGTTATGTCTGTATTTTCAATATTTGTGATGCTGTTTGTCTGGAGAAACTGACCCACGGTGCAAACCGAAGCCTTTTTTTTGTCATATAATGAACGAACCAGAGTGGATCTGAGCTGATCGATTGCCCTGATGTCAAGCTCAAAACACTTGATCATAAAAAAGTCCTTTATGTCCCATTCTTTCCTCTCATATCGCTTTTCATGATCTGTTCTTAAGAATAAGAGAAGGAGAAACAGTGATTTACTCCAGCTTTTTCACCCTGTGCGCTCCCACTTGGGGGAGCTGTTTACATCTGACGCCCAAAGCTTTGGCGACGGAATCCGGATTCAGACAGATCTTCACTGTTGACGGCGTTATTGATGCAAGGCGCACCTCAAGGTGACGGAGAGCAATGGTGCTGGGGTTTGTCTCAGCTCGGAAAGTGGAGCAGTTAAATGCAGAGCGCTTCACAACCTCTCCAGCTGCTCCACATACAGCAAGTGACCCACTTCTTTCCTATCAAGCACCCGCCTTTCTTCTCTTCGGGGGTGGGGGGTTCTAGGTGAGGAAAGTACGCCTTTCCCCTCACAGCTGACTGATATATGGAAGGTGGAGATCTTGGAAATCTAAGTCATACCTCTGCCTGAAAAACGTAACGGCTGCAGAAGTTCAGCAGGGAGACTTGAAGTCTCGTCCGAGTGAGTCACTCGATAGCATAAACGTGCACGCACACGCTCGCGCACGGCCGTGCTTGAATAAACACAGCAGGTTGGCAAGTGGCGGACTACGTCTGGTTTCAATTTCAAATGTACAGAGAGGCAAGAAATATAAAAGAAAAAACTAAAAACACAATTTGTTTGGGTTGAGTGGAACCGAGGCGGATTCAAGTAAAAGAGGAGTCGGGGCCATGAGACCCAAACAAAACCTGACCACGCACACACAAAAACAGAAAACTGTCGCTGGACAGTGATGGATTGAAGCTGCTCGACTGCACCACCAGTGTTTTTGGTTCGGAAAAGCAAAGCTGGAGCTCTCAGCGAGGCATCATTGCAAAAAGTGACAGGCAGCGCACAGCTTGGATTCAAACAAAAGGCCATTTAGATCAGTTTTGACTTCGTTTTACAGACTTAGGCAGCTAAGACACGGCTTGAGGGGCTATTTGGGGCATTTTTGTTTTCCTAAAACCAGTAACTGTTTTGGTGGATGTAAGGTGTGGTCAGCCGGCTCTAGCCGCCCGTCACCAGGGACACACACCTTCTTTGTCCTTTTCATCCTTTTAGTGGTCAGGAGAAGTTTTGCTGTGGTTTTGTTGGATCTTCAACCCCAGATCAGTTCAAAGAGTATTTAACGGAGGCTATTAATGAAACCACATGCCCTAACTCCTGGAACATCATTAAAAAAGAGGGGGAACTTATTTGTGGCGACATTTGGTTAAACTCGAAGTCTCCCAATCGACTTTGAGCTCACTGCCCAGAGGCTGATTGCTCAGAAGTCATCTACCTTTAATAAAACTGTCCTCAAAGAGCTTTTTGAGCCTTTTTAGCATGAAAATGTGACAAAAAAGTACTTCCATACTCAGGAAAGGCTATTTTCATCAATCAGTTAAGGCACCATTGCTTGTGTAATGTGTTATCATACCACATCTTAGTATTCACTAAAACACTAACATAAAGCTTTTTGTTTGGTGCTTTCAAACTGAGCTGCAACCTGTTGACGAAGAAGAATAAAAAAATGATGGCGTGCCAAAGAACCTATTAAAACAAACCAACCCCCAGGTCTTATCTACAGTGAGTCCAGCTGAGTCCCACCATCAAACAGAAAGAGGTGTCTCACTATAATACGGGTAATGTTTTCAGGCAGGATGCCGATGTCCACTCCTCCGTTTCCTCCCCTTTCAGTCTGTGGGTTCCGGGCTTCTCTGTGTCTGTGTTGGGTCTGCTGGTCTCTCCTGGTTCGGTGTAAACTGGACAGTTCCCCATCCGTCCGCAGAGCTGCCCCACTTTGTGCATCTGGAAACAAAACAGGCATTGTGGTCACCAAAGTGAATCCAGCAGCAGAGACCTGGAGGAGGAAGAGCAAATGGAAGGACAAACAGATGGCTCCTCACCAGCACACCATGAGTCAGGCCGCTACGGCCTCCAGTTCAGAATTCCAGACTTTTACTAATCATTATTTCGGATGCTTATGGGAAAAAAAAGCAGTCGCCGAGTTCAACTGTCATCTAAAAGAAAACATTATTCCTTTTTACATCCTGTGGTCACCCAGGTCTTTATTAGTTACGATGCTTTGGATTGTGAACAGAACGCTTAATTCGATCCACATGTAGAAATATTACAAAAACAAACACCAGGAACCAGGTTTGAGGGGATTTTCTTTACATCTTCAAAGAATGGTGTTTCAAAAATAGCATTTTTCCATTTTTGCCTCTCATAACAATGATGCTGGTTCCAAACTAAGTGGTGAAACCCTTTTTAACCTTAAGTGGTACAATGTTTAGTCTCACTCAGCATCTTTTTTTAGTTTCATATGCCTGCTTCTCACCTACATCGTTTCCCCATCTCCTGTTTTCCGCCTACACCGGTTTTCATGACATCTGCTCAACAGATCAGAGATGGATGTTTATGTTCCTTTTAAACTGATCCATGACTCACTGTCCACTTCTTTGGTCAGCAGTCGCAGAATCAGCAGTTCTCATCCAGCGAGTTGCAAAACCACCAGCTGAACGTTGAATGGATTGTTAAACGGGGCTTTCGTTTCTCAAGCTGAGAGATCAAATGCAGTTTAATGTTGTGTCGGAGAACAGTTTGTTCATGGAGATGTTAAGAGAGAGGTCATCTTGTGAGGTCGAACGGCGGGTGCCAGCACAGAGTTCAGACTTCACAAGACGAGAACAAAAAGCGTGCTTACGCTGACTCATTTCATCACACTTCATGAGGTTTGCGTGGAGCTGTCCAGCTGCTTTCAGGCACACTAATGGTTTGGTCTTCCTGGTCTCACCATGAAAACGTCTGTGTGTAATGAGATAGGACCAGAGTAAAAAGCTTTTCCCTGTTTGCTCCCAGAGTCCACAACGTCTGGGCTTCAGCGTTGATTTGCTCTCCTGCAGGGGCAGATGTCCAGCGATGGTCCAGGGACCTCTGTCGGTCAGGCTGATGAGCTCAGGTGCAGACGTGCTCTAATCAGTCTTCCACTTTTTTCTCATTACGAATCCATTAACACGGACAAATTGGTTGTTTGAGCCAAATATTTGTACTAAAATCAACATCATAGATTAGGAATGGCTCATGTTCTTGTGAGTTTTATGATTTTCTAAATGTTTTCAAATGGTGAAACATCTGGACTATGAGAACACGCTGTTTAAATGGATGCCGTATGCAACTTAGCATTGTTTCCCGCCTGGAAACACATCTGCATGGGAGCAGATGTTGCTCTTAAGTCTGTACATACGTTTCAACACTGATGTACCTTTTCCAGATGTGAAAGATTTCCCTCCCATTGGCAGTAACTCACTAACATGCCATGAGAAATGCAGGGTGCAGATCTGAGCACCTATACAAAGTCGGACGGTCCCCCTCCTCCTTAATCCAGGGGATGAAGCATCTCAGAAAGGAATGACAATTTTTCATTCATCTGACACCAGGAGAGTTTTGCTTTTTGTCTCAGGCCTTCTAAAGTTGATGGTCAGCCAGGCTCTTAAAGCTGGATTCTGTCACCTTTATCCAAAGAAATAATCACCACAGCGAGTTTAACCTGTGGTTTGACACCCCTTCTCAGGATAAATTTCTTCATTTCCGAGCTGACAGCGAAATGGAAAAATCGTCTTTCCTTTCACTTTAACAAATCCAATAAAGAAAGGAAAACAGATATTTTGGGCTGAAATGCATTTTAAATATGATCTCAAATAGGAATGTTTTACATGCAGGTTCCTGTTACAAAGACGGCGAGATTGATCACAGACTGAGTTTTTATTTAACTTACTCTCATACGGACTGTGTAAAGTGACATTTTAATGTTCTCTGAGAAATCAAATCAAGAAAATGTCATAAAACTGCAGTGTTGTGCTATTTGGTTTTCCTTATCCTTCTCATAACTTTTCAGACATCTATGATATGAGAATAGAACCTTTCAATAGGCATCCCGGCCTTTAAAAATCCCCCACAACACACCCAAACAAAATTCAGACTCTTTGATGAGCAGAACATGGGCTCTTTAAGAGACTAAATGGGACAAGAGAATGAAATGGAGAGAGGTCATCGCGCACTCAGGGGAGATCGGTCTAATGAGGAGTCTTGTATCATTACGATGCACTGGAAACAATTTTCATTGCTTATTGGGTCAGATTGACACTCAGCGTAGTCAAACAAGCAAGGTAGTGTCGGGGGAGAGCTTTGAGGAGGAGGAACAAAGGAAGTGGTGGATAGGGGACAATACCGTGTTTATAGAGTGGGTGTAACATCCTTTAAAAAGGTCTGTGGTAGCATGGGGAAAAAAAACAGAATCAAATGTCTTGTAACTGTTCTGTTTAATAGGTCATTTTCAGAGTTTGGTTTCCAAAGTTTTCTGAGCGTTGACGTGACTTTCTGTCTTGAAACGTCCCCAAACTCGTCAGCCCGTCTGCATGTAGACCTGGATGAACTTCTGACAACACGCATCCAAAAACAGCTCGAGTAAAAGAGCTATGACTCGATTCAAAGCGACTGCAGTAGCTTCAGGTCTGGCAGACACATGTGCGTGTGGACCCTGCACGGGGAATGTGCAAACTGGTGCAAGGAGAAAAAAAAAAAGAAAAAAGAAAAAACATCCTGATGTATTTAAAAAAAAAAAAAAGGTCTAAAACTGGACTGGCTCTGGTGACAGATGTGACGAATCTGCCGGTGAATAGAAGGCAGCTTTCACCGTAAAGCGCGCTAAACCGATGCCTCTCCAAATAGATTAAATGCATGAAAAGGATGCTCACATTCGTCTAAATTCGGAGCCTTTACTGACAACCACCAGTGGCGTTTGGTTTATATTTATTTGTCTGCACAATGGCATGTTTCCTGCTCTACGATCCGACGCATCCCGCTGTGCCAGGAGTCGCTGACCTGAGTGGGAATCGAACCTCTAATCCCGCAGGCTTATGCTAGGTTGTGATTACACACACACCAGTTATTTTAAATCACCTGCACGCCAGCGTTGTCCATTCTATCAGCCTCCTCAGAAGGGTCTGCATTGCAGCAATCTAGTGGGTGTTGGGAGTCACTTTAAACTAGGACACAACACGTTGAGTCACACGTGGTGTGCTGTGGAGGAATATATAGATTTCATTCATCCTTCCTCCTGGTACGTTGCTGTGTGTTCTTTTCTTATGGTTTTCTGATGCTTCCCCAAATCAGCCGTCAGCAATGGCAGACGTCTAATAAAGTGGGGGCTAATTTTTTAAAAGCGGCATTAAGGTAAGAGAGGAGTTCATGGTGGACTAAACAAAACCAGAGCCACTTTTCCCGACTGAGACAAAAGCCCAATGATCTTTCAGTCTGTTCAACTGGTCGAGATCCATGAATAAGAAAAAAAAAAAAAAGAAGCACATTTCCGCTGAAAATAATCTCTTTACGGGTAAATGCACAACACATTGAAGTCGGAGCACAGGATACAGCGGGGGCACAGAGGCATGCACTCAGTTGGAGAGGGAAAGTGGGAATTATTTGCAGGCCCCGTTAGAGAGAACAAAAGGCCAGTGGAGAGATTTTTCTATCTCATGATTCAAAATGTCTCAATTTCGACCAGCAGGTCTGTTTGAGGAGTGTTGGAAATGAGTGTTGCTGTCAGGAATCAGGGATTAGTGAAGCACCTGCGGGTTTCTCAGTGCAGGGTCAGTGTTTCTTGTGTAAGCTCAGACATGTAAGTGTTTCAGGTTTGGGTTTTAAACGGGTGATCTGCTTTTTGGTGTGGGAGAAGGCCATTTGGCATCCCATCCTGAGGAACAGCAGTAACCACAACACACAATCACAAACTCTGGCAGCTGGAGTGATAAGGAACCGAAAAGAAAAGGGAAAAATGTGCAAATCGTTCAGGCTGTGAGTGGAGAAGCTGATTTAAATGATAGACTGTCATAGAGTTATTTTCCATTTACTTTTTGGATCACATGTTTCATTCTCAGTAACTATGGTATGTGATCTCAGTTTGCACAGATGGGCCCGGGCCAGAAATAGTTAACTATCAGATTTTTAGTTATTTTTTAAATAATTCTAGCTTTTATAATCAGAGATGATTGCAACAAGACATG
This sequence comes from Menidia menidia, assembly GCA_907169785.1. NCBI lineage: Eukaryota > Metazoa > Chordata > Actinopteri > Atheriniformes > Atherinopsidae > Menidia > Menidia menidia. The sequence continues at coordinate 1,930,203 of CAJRST010010001.1, read as the reverse complement.
TGGGAGAGAACCCTCCTCAAAAAATGCCCTGAAGTTCTTGTTGATAATTTGTTTTAGTACTTCCATTTCACTGCAGAGTACCCACTTCAAACATTTTCAATTTAACTGTGGTTATCCAAACATATTTCAGTGCATGCAGTTCACTTTCATGTGCTCTCTGTTAGTAGAATTGGATTGCACTGATGTACATTTATCTGGCTAATGTAATTTACAAAAATAGACATTCTCTCATGGTTGTTATCCTCAAAAGTTTTGATGAGATGGATTTGGTACCTTGCAGCTTTGGTCTTATTTTGCAATGATCCATGCAGTCTGGAAGATTAAGATTGATTTTGTGTTGTTAATATGATCCAATATTCCATCATCTGACATAAATTAACTTGAATTTGGCTGGATAACTTTCACACTTAGATCAGAAACGTTTGCCGGATCCCTGACAACCTGCATTATTCACTGATACACCCACAAGTAAAAAAAAAAAATAAAAAAAAAGAATAGCGTCAGAGAATTTCATGCAGAAAAGAAGGATGTAGTGTTTTCCATTCTCATGTGCCCACAGCGTAGAACATTTCTGACATGTGGAGCACTTTCAGTGTTTTACTGCATTCTTGTTCCCTATTATCTGGGCTTATCTTAGCCACACAATGCTGTTTATTTTGCGGTGCACCGCATGAATAGCTGTTACAGTTCGCAAAGACTGTATTCAGCTTTAGTCAGCCGTGTCTGATTCAACCAGGGTGGCACGCCAAAAGAGGGATGAATGAGGAGTAATTGTAACAACAAAGCAATTAACCAGAGATTCTCTTTGCACATCTTGAAGATCAAATAGAAGGCAGAGCTCAGCACTACTCTGTGGGAAGGTGCCACACTCCTTTTTTTTGCTCTCTGGGCAGGCATGAAGAGATTTTTTTGGTCCATTCTTCTCCTGTACTCCTTTGAGGTTGTTATTTCTCACCATATTTAAAAAAATTCTTGGCATGCATCAGTGAGAATGGGGACACTTTCGCAAACCGCTTCTGACCTGAAAAAAAATGCGGGATTCATCAGTTTTTTCCAGGTCTGACCTCACAGGACAGGCCATTGTCTATTTATTCTCCTGTGGACACCCACAGTTGTTTGAATTTCTAAATGGCATATCAAGGTATGTTTCTGATCAGGAAAATGGCTTCTTCTGCTGACTTAGCAATAACCGTTGGTACTGTGGCCTATTCAAAACTAACCAGCTTATGTTCCCACTGGTTTGAAAGCAGGAAGCTTTAACGTTTCTTCGGCATAATTTCAAAGGATTTCTCAAGTTTTGCCAGTGATTGGAAACCCAGCTACAGTGTTTGAGTTTGAGTGTTTTTCCATTAAAAATATTCACTGAATAACACTGATTAATGTAGTCCAACAGAAATTATAATAATTTTCCATTTAAAATGGTATATGAATGCTAATCATGCCAACCTATTTAAACAACTTAGTGTGATGATTTTGATGGATGTTTTATAAACATTTATGGTGATAGTTTTATCACCATTTATTTAATCTTTAATTGATCTTTTTTTTGTGTGTGTGTGTGCATAAAACAATCTGTGTACTTGCTGGCCAGGCCAGACCTGCGGTCAAAGCTCCATGTCTGTACAAAAGAAACAGTTGCAGTTTATTTTTATTGCTGATGTTTTGGCTGCAAGAATAATTAAATGCTTTGGGTGTGGTGAAAATTGTTGGACAACGAAAAGGATGTCTCGGGACATGAGAAAGTGAATCAATCTCTGCATTAAAGTCAACAAGTGTGTGGATATGTCTATTTTTCCTTTAGTTACCAGCCCATATTGACCCTGGCTGCAATATCTGAAGAAATAATTGCTAAATTTCCATGAAGTCTGGTTTATGTACAGGATGAGTCTTAAATGATGATGAAGTTTGGCAGCTCCCAACACCAAGTCAAACATTTGACTGTCAGACACTTTGCTTTAAGGCCCAACACCTGCAAAGCAGATGGCATTCCTGGCATGCTGGTGTGCTCTTTGTGTTTAGTGCTGATTAGCAAATGGTAGCGTTGTGCGTTGTTAGACTGCGGCACGCTGCAATACAGATGTTTATTTGGCTGTCTGCACCCACTCCATACCTGTCTTTGCACATGAGATGCAAAACAAAAAGACTTTTACTGGGAAATTTCAGCAAACAACAACATCCTTCTTCACATGTACATTTGAGAGCTAGCTCACATCAGCAGAAAGCTAATTGCACGGCAAAGTCTCTCTGAGCTGCTGTGCAGTAGATGCAGGTGAGCTCAATCTGCTATGAACTTTGTTAACAGTTCAACTTTGCTGAACTTCGACACCGAAATTTGTTCTGCTGATTAATTGCAGATGTGCAGATAGCCCGGGCCTCAAAAGAAAACGGGGACAGCTTCGCAACCACTTTTTATGTAACCCTGCCGGAGTGTATAACCGCCTCTGTAAAAGAGATTTAGCACATTGTGCAGTTGGTCGTGAGGGAGTGAAGGGGTCGCTTCCACTTAATTACCAAGCTCAGTCGGAGCTGTTCCACTTTCTCTTCGAGTCAAAATGCGCTAATCTGAAGGGCTCGGGCTGAGAGAAAGCAAACAGCCCGAACAGAGAGCAGGACAGAGGCAGAGCTGTCGGACACGGGTCCGGGGACACTGCCGGACTTCGATTAGTACGTGTGGAGGGATCTATATCTCTGCAGCGGGTTGTCCTCTGCAGAGCGGGGCCCCTGATCAGAGGAAGTGGGACCACAGGAGAGGCCAGAGAAAACTGGAGCACCGCTGATTGTTGGAGGAGGAGCAGCAGTGGAAGAACGGGGGCTGGCTAAAAATAATGTATCTCTGAGGAGAACAGAAATACATACACCCATACACACATACACACACACACACACACACACACATACAGAAACAGGATGCGAGAGCAGCATGAACTATGTTGAAAATGCATGAAAACAGGTGATTATACAGACTTTCAATTGAGAAACTAAGAAAAGCAAAAAAAACTTGACTCTTCTGCTCGGAAACACCTGTGCCAATAAACTAAGCCATTCTTGGAATCACCGGTTGACCTCAAACCTTTATTTGCCCAAACGCAGGATTTCCCTGAACACCAGGTGTTTTTCTAATTTCAGATTGATCATATTAGCACCCTCCAAACATGATCCAGACCTGCACACAGACTTTTAGGCACTTTGGATGAACAGAGGTTTGTAAAGGGGACCCGTCATGCATGCATGCAGAAATCCATAGAAAGAAACACACTCATTTTCGATCCCAACTCAAAAAGTGACTAAAAAAAAGTGTTCTTAGGTATGCCTGTTGGCAGAGATTGTGCAATTTAAAAAAAATCTTAACAGAATTTCTGCAGGGTGTTTCTGTTTTGTAAAAAGGTGCAGTTCCCATTTTTTGTGTGTTAAAGGTAAAAAAAAACCCTTACCTTTATGCTCTTGAGCCCAGACTTTCCCCAGCTCAGCCTGGGAGAGACAGATGAGGAGAACAGCACAAAGCCCCATATCCAGACGACTCTTCTCCCCCCTTTCCCTACTTTTATCACTCCTCTCTTCTTCTTCTTCTTTTCCCCTCTCGCTCTGCTGGTAGGAACACGTCTCTCCCAGTCCTCCTCTGCTCCACCTTTCGTCGTTGCCTTTTCGCCTCCGCTCTCAGACTCAACTGGTTTTTCCTCACCACGGCCAAGGTTTACTGCTTTTTTTCCCCCTCCTTCATCTGCCTCCCGTCTCTGCTCTGTGTGTCCTTGTTGGGCCCTCAGAATAATTCCTGAAGAGTTCAATCCATGGCAGGAAACTGGATGACAAGCTGTTAAAGAGCTGCAGGGCAGGGTATCTCCTCTTTGCTCCACTCTAGCTCCAGACTTTAAAAAAAAAATGTCCTGCAGCTTGTAGAATCAAAGATAGATCAGTGTTCTGCTCTTCTCTGCCTTTCTCAACAGGTCTCTGGATTTCTACCTCTCATAGAGGAAAATATTCATGCAGTTCTACATCTTTTTTTTCTTGCCATCTGAAATAAATGTGGTAGGAGTTGGGAGGAGCTTGTCTCCCCCATGTGGAAGCATGCTGAACCAAAACAAGTCTAGTGGGAATGGCTTTATTAGAAGTTTGGCTGTTCATTGAACCTGATGATACTTTTTTTTTTCAATATTATTCTTTTTCGTCTTAAAAAATGTATGCTGTAGAAAAGACAAGCATTTAATATCAAATACTGCAGCTCTTTCTACATTGAAAAGCTATTTATTCACTAGAATGGGCTCTTAGAGGAGAGGCTAAAAACAACTGAAGAAAATGGCTCAAAATCAGTTTTGATTTGGGGGTTTTTACCTGGCAAAAACTGAAAGTTTAGATAATTTTCTCTGTCTGTCAATCAGAAGGAGATCTGGAGACAGTCATCATCTCTCCACAGATCAGAGAGTCTGGATCTGAATCAGCCTGGAAATCTGTGGTGAAAATTGGGAAAAAGAACAAAAAATTGTCGATGACAACTCTCTGACTGGCAAAAGATTCTTTCAACTGCAATAAAAGAAAACATAAATCTCAGTGATGGATTATTTGATTTGTTTTATCTATTTATTCATTTTTAACACGCTTCCTCCAAGTGTTGCAGATCCATCATTTCTTTTTGAACCATCTAATTCATAATCATCTAAACTCCTCCAGGGACCTCTCTTCGTGTGTGAGTCATAAAGTAGGCATATACTGCCGTTTGAGTAGTGATGGGATACAAAGGCGTTTAGCCCCAGATTAATTAACGCTCAGTAAGCATTTCTGGCAACGGCACCGTGCAGAAGGGATTGATTGTCCATGTTTGTTACAATCATGAAACGTGTCACCCACAGCAACAGCGTGACTCATTCTCTGTTTTTAATAATTTTGACAGCAATGGAGCAACATGGCAAAGAGACAACCACGCGATTTATGATTGTTGGTCACATCATTTTACCGACTCTTTTCATGGGGCTAGTTGACATTAAGAAAAAGAAAGAATGACACCAACTTTATTCTTTCATACTTAAAACTGATGCAGTCATCATCACAAATGAGCCGGCAGGTTGGGAGGATGAAATATGCAGTGGTGTATCCCATCTTGATCAATAATAGAGGTCTTCATATATGTGTGTGTATGTGTGTGTGTGTGTGTGTGTGGTGTATGAGCACACACAAAATAAACCTCCAGCTTCCTCTCCATCCATTATATTTTGGTCCATCCTTTTTTCATGTGTCTTGCTGCGCATTTTCTATTTCCAAGACATAGCCTTAAGGTTTCCATCCAGATGTTTTGTCTTTGGTCAGCCTTCCCTTTCATAACTTCACATTTTTTTAGGTTACGGCAAATTCTGGACTCTTGCTGGGAAGTAAGTAGGTAACACATCTCTTGCCAAACTCTGAGCTCCATGACCGAATAATTACCTGAGAGTTTTATAATCCTTTCATTGTTTTCGGGCCAATGAACAGCTCACTGTAAAACTTTTAGGTACAGACTTATGCATATTAAGATGAGGTAAAAGATGTTAAAAACATCTGGATGGATGGATGGATGGATGGATGGATGGATGGATGGATGGATGGATGG
>CAJRST010010001.1:1840959-1924618 GCA_907169785.1 Menidia menidia | reverse complement strand
TGGATGGATGGATGGATGGATGGATGGATGGATGGATGGATGGATGGGTAGATTTTGTGTTTCAGTTGTTATTTCTCAGTTCCCTGACCTGTCTTAATGTGTCTTTGCTGCATATCAGTTGTACCACATGCCATTTGCATAGGATTACCTTTCAGGGAAAGAAACAGGATAGTATTTACACATCTGTTGCGAGTTAAAAAGTCTGTCCTCACAGACTGTCTGGCAGGAAACAAATGGGCTTGACATATAATATTCACTTTGTACCTGATGGTTCCTGAATGCGGTGTGACATGCGTGTGCACATTTGACCGTGATTTTCATAGACTGATTTGTTTTTTTAGTTTTATGAAAGTTTAAAACTTGTGTTTTCACCAGAAACACCCCCAGACCGGAGAGGTCTAAAAGATCCAAGGTTCAAATCGGGTCTGCTAATGTGTGCAGTGTTGGAGTATCGGACAGCCCCTCTGAGCCATGTGTGAACACAAAACTCCTCCATTTGAACCATTTCTGTCCATTTTTGTTCTTGCTGTTTTTTATATTTTGTTTTGCATGTGTAATATGTTTTGTTTGTTTGCTCTTCACCATCAGAGCACTTCTCGATATCTCTAAATCACCACGTATCTTCCTATCTGTCTGTAAATACTCAGTGTAGGAAGGGCCAGCCCCTCTCAGAATCAGCTCTTTTTACTAAATTCAGTGTGTTTTCATTTGTGCTTGAACATTTTACTACTCTGATTCTTTTTCTGACCACTCTTATCACAGTCTGAGCTTTGCACCTCATTCAGTGCTTGATTTAACAGCTTTAACTGGTAACGTCACGTCTCATGATTCTCTTTTCTATTTTCAAAATAATAATGATTTTGAAAAATTGTACCATATTCATTCTCTTTTGCTCCTCAGCAGCCTGTCAACATAACTCATTATCAGCCTGCAGAGCTTCAGATTAACAATAACAGGTCCGGCTTTGCAGATATGAGAAAATGCATTCATAGTTAAACAGCTCAGGTCGGACTTTAGAACAAAAATGACACATGTGAAAAGTTGTGTTTGTGTTAATTTGACAGATTAATTTATCTGAGCTTTTTTAATGGCGGTAATGCTGTAATCTAAAACTTCTGGTTTGATTTGGAGAGTCACATCTGCTGCTGCCGTCAAACTCAACGTCTCTAAGACTCTTAGAGCTTTGGTGGTGCTACACCTGAGACGGCTGAGTCACAGAGGCGGAAACAAAACCTGAGGAGCACTCGACCCGTCAGGAATGTTCACAAAAGGTTCAGAGTTGCCTCAGAAGCAATGTGCTTGTGTAGGGTCCCCCGTGGAGGGGGGGTGGGCAAAGCAACGCCTGAAGGGTGCCGGTTCCTGGAAAAAGTTCCTGAGGCGTTCGGGTCAGTGCAGCTAAAGAAACACTGGCCAGGGGAATGGAGGGAAGGCTTGTTGAAAAAAGCTGCCCAATCATTTCACATCTGACATGATAAATGAGCACATTAGCCATCGGTTGAGCAAAGATAACAATCAGCTGGCTCTGCAGGGCGCAGATTGAGTAATTATTGGGCCGAATGGCCTTTGAAAGGTCCTCATAAAGTTACATAATGATTGTTAGAAACTTCATTCGAGGAGGGTTGATTGTTTTTATGGTGAAGTAATACATCAAATGGTCCCGTGTAAACATTGCCAGGCTGTTAAGTTTGTGATGAAAAGCCTATTATAACCCAATTTCCTGAAATTGTTTGCAACGTCCAACAGTTTTGCAAAAATGTCAAAATTTCCTTCTGCGGGAGAATTCATGTTTGTTACCGACGTTAAATTTCAGATTTGTTAGTCCTTAATAACCATATAACCAGGTTTTGATAGAGAAAGTTTTGTAATAAGCAAAGTCTGACATTTAAGATAATCATGTACAAAAAAGTGGTTTGATAGTATATTTCGATTTAAAAAGGATCTTTATTTAATAATATATTTCAACCCTATCAATGAGCTATGAATATGCATGAGTTCCTATCCCATGAGGCAATGTGTTCCTCTCACATTTTAGGGTTTTGAAACTTGAAGGATTAACCCAGCAGGGCTCAGATGTTATTGAAAAAACAGCAATAAAAGCCACTCAAAGCTGTCATCACTGATCACTGGCACTGACGAGAAAAAAATGGCCGCACGGTTTCAAACGGCCACAGGTCAAACAGTGTGCTGGGCAGCTAACGTCAGGGTCTCCTACTGCCATAGAAACCAGTAACAAGAGGCCAAGAAAGCAAGTTTCCCAAACTTGGATGTGGCCTTGCATTTGGGATCGGTTTTGGGAATCCAGCTGTTGGAGTTTAAAAAAGTGATAAATGTGATTACTGAAAACCAGTGACCCTTGTTCCAGATCTTGCCCTTCTCTTCTTCTTTCCCTCTGCGACAGCTCAAACGGGCGGCAGGCTGTTTCTCATCGAAGGAGTCACACTTGTTCCAATTGGAAACAGGTTGTAAAAAAAACCATCATCTGAACCTTAAATTCAGCTCAAACATCTGGGATAGAATAAGAAAACAAGCCTTGAATCATCTGTGATTTCAAATGATGAGTTAAGTGTAATTGTTTTGTCGTAGGCAAGATTAGGGGTTTGTTTTCCGTGATCCGTGCCATTAAAGTAACACTGCCACCACTTTTAGAAAATCATAAAGGGCAGATGTGAACGTGGCTCTGAATATGTGAGACGGGCTTTTTTAAAACAAGTGTTTTACAATCATCTGTTTAAATTAAGAGCCATTATTGCAAGTCACAGTATTCCTTCTTCATGTGACTTTTTACACAAAATACCTCAAGGTTTTTGGCAGCTCTTTCTTCCTTTAAACTAGAGCTGCAACGTCTCATTTAAAAGAGCCTGACACTGCGCACATGGTCATTAACTTCATCAGGGTTCACATCTGTTTCCCCACCAATGCGGACACCTCACTTCCGGGTACAGGAGAGTTAATGTCTTGGGAACAACCAGATGCAGTAATCTACCCCCAGTTTGTCAGGTTAGACTCCTTGCTAACTGTTTATCAAATATGCTTAGTGGCTTTAATCTTCTAACACAGCTGAAAGGGTCAGTATTGATATTTATTGCCTCATTCCATGGCCTAATTTTCTTGTTCAGCTCATTTAATGAAGAGCAATCTGAAAGAAAATAAGTAAATTGTCCACGTCTCCAAAATTGTAGCCTGGTCATGGTCTGTGGCTGGAACGGTAATGCCTTTGGAAATCCTCTCACATTTCAAACAGCGAGAGTCAAACAGGGAGAGGAGTTTCACTCTAGTCACCAGCAGGAGAAATTTCATGCTAAGGCAAAAACACATGTTGGAGACCTTTATTTGCCAAAATCAGGAGTTCTCGTCAATATGAATTCTGCTGAAAACGAGCATGTGAACATCATCAAGTGCAGATGCACTCAGGAACTAATTGATGGCAGATTTTGCAGGAATCCTCTCCTGTGCGCATGAAAACGACAGAGAATATGTCTGTAACGTGCAACTGTGGACAGTAATAACCGTGAAATAGTCCTGTAAAAAAATGTGTTATGTCGTAAACAAGACATAACATTTATTGAATTGTGCACACACGAATAGAAACGCATAAATGCTATTTGTGGCCTTGCGCGACTTGTTTACAGCACTGTACAAAGGTGACGGATGGAAGATGATTAACTGTGGATTTGCACGCCCGTATTTCATCCACACACTTAACACAGATAAAGGGAATAATCAGGGCAGTGGTGCGTTCAACTTTTCCAAACTTGAATTCTTTGTTCAGACCTTACTTCTATGAGATTAGTAAATCTTTTTATAATCGCACACTGAGGACTCAGTGAGTCTCCTCAGAGCTTTTTTTTTTCCGTCTCTGTTACCAGCTCAGGACATCCCAAAATAACCTGAGACCAATCAAAACTGGCACAAGTGAAATAAATTATCAGAAGCCCCTTTTCCTGTATAATTCCATCGTATCTTTTCACCTTTTCTTTGAGAAATATTGATGCTAATGCTTTACGGTATCTATCATTAATGAAGTAATGGTTATACTCATCCCCTCAAGTTATCCATTCCTCTGAATATGCCCTCCAGTGCAAAGTCTACATGCCGTATCGTGAGGGAAGGCGGACTCATACCATTCACAGATGCCTGCGGGGGGTCATGGTCCATTACAATGGACAGACATCAGCTGGCCTATTGTTTGTGTTAGTCCTTAAGTGCAAGACCCTCATCCATGTTGATTGTGACATTTAGCACACTCATTACGAGCGTCATTAGCAGAGTCATTAACACCAGGACAACATGTTGAGGGGCTGCTTGGAGACTGTTATCTGCTCTTGCCACTGGGTAAATAAAAGGGGAGATGTCGTGATGTAAATACCGACGTCCAACAACAATGTGCTGCTAAGTGAGGATGACTGATAAAGGAAGGGAGTAGGAATCCTTTTTGTTATTATTCTGTGCTGCTGGTAATTTCAGGGTGGAAATCATTTCAGAAATTATTAAAGGAGAAGTGACTAGCTTATAGTACCATCCTTAATTCAGAAGCACATCCCTCGCAGTGCTGTTACAGTAAGTGTTCAATACACATGGACGAGAATAATTACACTTTTTTATCTTAATTACCACACATTTGCATACACTAATTGTGGCTATTGTCTGTCTAACTGAGCAGCCATTATCACAGGAGTCTGGGTTAACATATTGTGAAGATTACTTAAATGCCTGGAGCCAAAATACAGTAGGTGCAGGTTCTGTTTTGTCTCAGGATCCGAGATGTGAAGTCTGATACTCACAACGTGTAAATTAGTGACAAATATTCAGACGTCTCGGACTGAGAGAAAAAACACCAAGAGCCAATAAATGCTTGTGTGCTGTTGTTCAGACTCTGTCTCACTGACTCTTCCTCTTCTTAATAAAGTTATTATAGGAGCAATTATGAACCCTGATGTTTAGTTTAGTTCATTTGTATCTGTTTACATTATCATATTGACAAATTATGGGGATTCTATCCAAGCAGATCCAGCAGAGATGGGTTTGTGTGAAGGCTGTAAATAGTGAGCCTGAAGTTTGGCTTTTATTCCCCGGGGGGGGGGGGGGGGGGTGGCAAAGGAAACAAGCTACAAATGGCTTTGGCCATGTAGCGGCATGCTGTGAACGTTAAGAGAATAAATTTGGTATCAGTTCGAATAACAGCTCGCCAGATAAGCTTCGTTATTCATTTACGATTGTCACGGCTGTTTAGATTTCATGACCTGAAGCAGGAAACGAGACCAGGATAATGACTTGATTACTCCTGTTAGCTTAGATTTAACAAATGTGTGTCTTAATGGAAGGATATTAGAAAATTCACACTTGTTCGGGCTGCATTGACTCTACTCTAAGCCTCTTTCAGTCTCTTATTTCCTCTCTCAAGACATTTGTCCGGGTTCATTTCTCTGAGTTTTTATCTATCTTTGTGTTTTTCTCTGGTATTTCTCTTTGTCTGGTATGTGGGGCTGTAATTGCACAAATCAGAACCACATTACCAAAACATCTTGGTTTCTCACAAGAGCTGAAACGCGAGCGTTGCTTCGAGTTCTGCAGCGTTGCCAAAAAGAAGACTTTCCTATAACACAGGCCCACTACTGTCCATATCGATGAAATAAACTCGAACAGGCTAAAGAAATCAAAGAATGACGCATACTTGGAAGAACTATCGGGGAACTCCAGAGCTGGTTGATTAAACTAAAACACAGCAGAACGAAAACGGACCTGTTAGAATATTATTCACGGGAAAATAAAAGCTGTTTATATGCACTGGTGATGATAATTAGTCATAAATGTTGCTTCCACGGAATAGATCGAGTTTGTGTATTTGGCCCGATTGCCAGAGAGTTTCCCAAAACTGTTCGAAAACAAGCATTTAAAAAGAAATCCTTTGTTTTTATCCCGAGCATCTTGTCCCCCTGCACTCGGAGCCCTCTTCCCTGTGAGAACCCTTGGCTGATGGTAATTACATTTAATGAGATCATGGGGTCGTCTGTGTGGTGCACTTCTGCAAATTGCTCACAGCGTGGGGTCCGGAGGAGGATGGGGTTGACGGTGGAGGTGGGGGGCCGGGAGTGTTTGCCCACTTTTTTTGGGGGGGGGGCCGGGGACGTTGAGTGGCAGTAGCTGTCAGTCAGCGAGCAGTGAAACGTGTCATGCGTTTGTCCGCCATTGTCCCCCCTCGTTTGTTTGTCTGGCAGAGATAACCACACAGAGGTGCTGTTTTTCTTGGCTCCATTGTGCCAAGCTGTTGTCAGTCCATCCATCCTCCCTGCCCCCCCCCTCATTCCTTTCCCCTATGACTGGTCACTTTGCCACTATTTTCCTGGCTGCAGGGGGTCACTCTGGCAATTTAGTTAATCCATTAACAACTAATTGTCTCCTCCTACCCTGTTGCTTGGACAAACAACCCTGGTGGGGGTAGTCAAGCTCAGCTGACCTATAAAAGTCAGTCATGAAGAGGAGCCAGTAAGTGTCACTGCGTGGATCTACCAGACTTTCAACACCCCGACTGACTCACTGAAGCATTTTCCCCCTCTTTTTTAAAATTTTACTCCTCACAGTTGATTTTATTCCGCTCGCTCAACATGTCGGGAAAGCTGAATCTGAATCTGCTCTGCTTGTTTCTTTGCTTTTCCTGGACGGAGGCCCGCATTTGGGCCTGGATGCTCAACATGCCCCACAGCCCTCCGAAAGAAGCGGCCAAAGCACTCCGGGAGATTCCCCCCGTGGCCAAAGCACTGACGGTAAGCGGCTATTCCTTTTGCATGCAGGTTAGGCTTGAGAATCACCTAAAACTGAGGGCAGGGCAAGATTGTTTTTCCTGAATTACAGATCGTTTTGGCTGAACGATGACAGTTAAATATGCAAGTCGGCCAACCTCTGCTTCCTCTTTTGTCCGCAGGCTGAGTGTGACCACGACAGAGCTTGTGGACGGGGTTTCTCGTGCGACCGCCACTTTGGTGTTTGCGTTCCTCTGCGCGCGGAGGGCCACTACTGTCGGAGGGACGCGCAGTGCGTCCGCGGCCTCAGCTGCATGTTCGGGAAGTGCCACCGCAGCATCCCCAACGGCCAAGAGGGTGAGAATCTCCTTTCAGCTGGACTTGACCGGACTTCGTGTAGAAACGTAGAATTTCGTGGTTACGAGCTGAAACGCTGGTTTTCCTTCAGGGGCCAGGTGTAAGGTGGACAGGGACTGCGGGGCCTCCATGTGCTGCGCCCGGCACCACGGCGAGCAGGTGTGCAAGAGGCGGCTGGTTCAAGGCGAGAGCTGCTACGTGCCCGACGGCGGCCTGGCCTTCAGCATCAACCAGATTTGCCCCTGCGAGGAGGGCCTGCTGTGTCGGGAAAGCAGCGGTCCCCGCCGGAGAGAGTGAGTACTGCACTCCAATTCCAGATTGAAAAAAGGAGATAGTGAGATAGTTCACAGTAGAGGGAGTGCAGAGTTGGGAGTTTTGGAGTTAAAGCCCTGTTGCTACTTTCAGACAATAAGCTCCTCAAGGGTTTAGTTTACTGGAAATATTCTGTATTGGTTGCCTGTTCAATTGATAGAGTAGACTCAAAGCATATAAACGCAGCATGCATGGAGAGACAGCTCCAAAAAACAAAGAGCTGGTAATTAATTTTCAGCAGAACACATTAACTGTTTAAGTTAATATCTTATTAACTGTTATTTAAAAGTAAAAAACCCTCTTGAATCAAAATAACTGTTTTAAAGTGTTTCAAAATGGCTGACATGCTTTTCAGTTAAATATAGTCTCGGTAACTGTATTTTTCTTTGTTTCAGGAGGGACTTTATTTACCAGCCAGAACGAAAAAGTTGGACCTGCCAAGTGCCCAAAGTTTGATACCTGGGGAGGTTAAAAATATTTATTGTGTAAAATGGACGGATATAAAGAAAAACTGTATGTATGTATATATATTCAAATGTGCCGTCTCCCCATGTGTGAGTTCTAATAGATTTTCCTCTTAGATTTTGTATATTTTGCCAAAGCACTATTGTATATAGCTGAGTTCAAAGATCATTCTCATATATTTAGTTATATTTGTACAAATAAATGTATCTGCCATGTAAAGTGAAGAATAAAAAAAGTTTTTGAACCAATGAAAACCCTCTAATCTGTTTGATGTTTGGAAATTTGCCAAATTTGCTAAAAATCTATAAAGAAATCAATGATTCTGTTTTATGTTGACATTTACTTTTAAATTATAAAGCAACACAGAGAAAAAGAAGTATGTGCATATATCTGAATCAAGGACTTCAAAAGTGAACAAAACATCGGTGTGCCCGTCACAAACTCTCTTGGCCTCTAATCAAATTACAGCTAACTCATTTTTGGCAGACATATGGCATCTTTTAGGTCATTTCATAAGAGACAAATTCCTTCACAGCACTGGAATTTCCTCCTGACTCTGGAGACTGGAGAGGTGATGATGTAGCAGGTCTCCCAGACCGTGGAGCAAGCATCATCTGGTCGTGCTGTGATCCTGTCTCGCTCAGATGAATTATGTGGGGACTGTGTGATTGGAGACAAGGGAGGAGAATGCTGAGAACTTCCATGAGCTGGTGGCATCGTGTTGATAGAAGAAATAACTCTCGGGTGAAAAGGCACTTCTGGTCTCATTTTAGACTCAATTAAGCAAAGCTCATGTTGTAATGTACAAAGGACAAAAAAGAACATGAACATTTTAATTCAGAGGTTTTGTATCATATCTATTTTAAGACATTACAAGTTCATGCTGTAACTTAGTTAGCTGGGGCCTGTTTCGTCTACACAAAGGAACCGTAACCTCTCACATTTAGAGTTTCATGCAGGACCAGCTGGATGTCGGACCCCTTTTAAACCTCCAACTGGACTGCACAGACCCATGAACACACACTCTGTCTCCTTCTCAGCACGTTTGCTGGATCCCAGGCAGCAGTTACGTAACTCAGAAGAATCTCGCAGCGCCCGATTGTCAGCATGAGCAGATGCTGTAACGCTAGCTGTCCCCTGACCCCGTCTGAGATCTGTATCTTCCTCGAATCCCCTGTCGCTCCATTTTGATGCTAATAGACGGCAGTTTGCCCCTTTGGTTGCGGGATGGCTCGAATCGTTCCGTGAGACAGTGTCTGACCTCTTTGCTCTCATTTTACAGAGCTTATCATCAGATCTTTGCAAGGAGGCATTTGATGCTGTGAGAGGAACTGAATGCTTAGAGCATTAAAGACTTAAATATCTGACTTTGCTGATTTGATTGTGTTGGGATGTGCCTTTGTGCTATTTCTAAACAGCTGTAGCCTGGAAAAGATAAATATTACAAACCATGAATTGTATTGACATAAGAATCAACTCTTGGATTTGATTTAGAACTATGAAGTGTTGTAAGCCCACGTTTTACAGGCATAAGAAAAGACATATGAGAAAAAAGTGAGATCCAATAGCTCAAGATTGGGAGACATCCGATATCACTGAGTGCTCGAAAACCAAGGGCTATTACCTGTTTTAGAACACTAGCAACTGTGTATAGCTGTTCTTATCGGGGGAACCATCTCATTTTAAGGTATCCCTCTATCTGTTTGCTCCATTTAGCTTCTGAAGTGGTTTTCTGTTGCTTCATGTTCCCTCCTTTTTCACAAATAGAAATAAGTCTGTATGGAGAAAAGTTGCCAAAATATATCTTTGTACCTGAAATGTCTTAAACATCTGCCCGTGATGGTTACATAAGCTTTTGCAATTTGATGTTTCTTGTGAACCCAATATTTTGGCTGAAGTTTATAATTCCAGCTAAAAGATATACAAATTGAGTTCTTTCATTATCAAAAATATAGTAGACTAATAAACTGACAAATTTCAGGACTCACAACATTTTTTTTTTCATTATCAAAAATATAGTAGAATAATAAACTGACAAATTTCAGGACTGATTAAATTACTGATGCCAAATTTCCTCTGAATAACAGCACAGTTACTACAGTTCACTTTTAAGATTGATGTTGAGTAATGGTTTAATATGGATGTTCAATTTATGTTTCTATATCTATATATTCGGAGTCTATATATAAATGAGATTTAGTCACTTTTAAGTATATTTCCTTTTCACTCCATCTGGGAATTAAATCTGAATAATACATATGAATGAAACAAAAATTATATTTGAAATCAACTGTAATGCCCTTTAACCACATGGTGGATAAACTAACAAATTATACATGCACATAAAGTCTTAAAAATAGTTCCTTGTTCATAATGTCACATCAGGTTAGCTTAGCTATATTTTAGGTCCAGTTTAATTAGCTTTAGCCTAGGTTTTTTTTTTTTTTACAGAAAATACTTGAAATTTGAGGCTTTTAAATACTTTAAAATAAAATATAAATGAATTATTTGTATTTATTTATTTTCTTTTTTCTGGTCTTTTGAAAAGGCGATGGTAGCATCTTAACTGTCACTCTATGAGAAAGTATTCATTTAAAAGTCAATGTCTGAGCAGCACAGTGAGCTTTTGTGAGTGGAGACACAAAAGAGCTCTTAAACCAAGGCCGTCAAGGGGAAAAGTGGACACGGGAGAAAGGGGCAAAGCCATTTACCTTTAGCTGAGATGGTATAAAATCCCATCTGGAGTTGACTAAGTCGAGCCGTTAAGTCAGACGCAGGTTACCTGCTGAGGAGTTATGACGATCCTCTGACAAGCAGCGAGTCAAAGGTGTTCACCCGGTTAGAGGTGAGGCTCATTTCTTGAAAACAGAGCTAATTATCTGTTACATTTTCTCTCTTTTCTGATTCTTATATTTCTCCACAGCGTTACAGGATGGCTTCGTTCAGTGCTCTGTTATTGATGGTGCCTGTTGCGTTGACCTGCACGCCTCAAAAAGCAGGTAAGGCCAGGATGGATCCTCATAAATGATCAGTTTGGTTAATTAGAATCCAGTTTTCAAATGTTTTAATTTTCAATGCCAAATTATTCAAACAAATTCCCTTCACAATAGTTCAGAAAAGGAAATTGTACTAATAGAAAATGCTTCAAGGACAGTTAAGATATATAAATTCCCTTCTTTACAAACATCACAGTGTCAAAATCGAATATAATTACATGGATAATTGAGACCCATTGAGACCCATGTTTCAGTAGAATGTATAATATATGAAAAAGCCCTAATCCTTTTAAGAAAAAAGCAACATTTCTGAAGTTTTAAACTTATATTTGTAATTTATTTCAGACTACGTTGTGGTGTCGTGTTTCCCAAACACAATCATTGCACACGTACCGGAGTGTCCCTACGGCTGGGAGATAGACCAGCTGTCCTTGGGTGGAATCTGTTACACTGGAACACACAGTCCAGGTTACTACCGCTTCATCATCCCTGACCTCACCCCCAAAAACCACTCATACTGTGGAACGCAGTCTGAGGTGAGTCACAGAATGCAAGAAAAAAAGACACGCAGAAGCAGTCTGTTTGTTACGGTTAATCTTAGGCAAAGATTCCTTATTCCTTATAAGATTCCTTATTTTATTAAACAATAAGTCAGAGAATCAAATGTATAAAATAGCAAATATTATACCTACTTAGGAAACCACAAATGAATATAATAAATACTTTTCATAACTATATTCCCTCTCTGTTCCTTTGATAAAGATCGAGAAAAGTTTCCAGATCAGAAAATTGGCAACATTTGAAATCCCAAATGTGGAAATAAGTATGCAGTGTTGACATCTTAAAAGTGGGAATAAGATTTGCTGTTCTTGACAACGTAAACTTGACAACAATTTTTACAAAATGCCACTTATTTAGACCCTTTATTAGTTTAATTGTAACTCATTACCTGGTCTATTTCTCTGCCTATATGTCTAACCATCATTCCTTTCTACTCTTTCTGTTTAAGCTGTTGATGCACACTCTTCTTGACTTTGCTTTTTTCCTCAGTACATGCCTGGCAAAGACCCAAAGTACGTCTTCCACAACTCCATCGTTTCCAACGACACCTTGCTGACAGTCAGAAACCAGCCGGTCAACTACACCTTCAGCTGCATGTACCGGGCGGCCTACCTGGTCAACAACGCCGTGTTCAGCCAGAGGTAAGCACCCGCTCGGCCGTCCAGGCGCCCGCGGCTACCGTTTGAGTTGCCTCGTGCATTCTGACCCAATTGGCTTGCAGCGTTTTTACTAAACCCTCTGCTTTTTCCAGAGTGGCTACAGTTTATGTCAACAATGGGAGTTTAGGCACTTTTAGGTCACAGTTGTCTATGAACGTGTTCACGGTGAGTGTGCTGTCCACAGACCCCCGTCGCCCAGTGGACCCAGCTCTTTTCATTTGGCGCTTGACCACAACTTACATCAGTCAGTGGCTCCAATTGGTTGACTGATGCAAAGTAAGAAAACGCTTATTTCTCGCAGAATTCAAAGTTCCTGTACGTTAAGGACGCTCCCTATGTGATCGACACCTCTGAGATTGGCTCTGAAGTCTTTATCGGCATTGAGGCAAAAGGTCTCAGTAACAGGTACATTCACCACAAATCTACGAATATCAATGAATCTTTTAGGGTGTTCATTATAGATCATGACCTGACCGTTTGCTCCTCAGGTTTAAAGTTGTGATAAACAACTGCTGGGCCACACCAACTCCTTATTCAACAGATAGGAAGAGGTGGAGTCTTATCATCAACAGGTATGAGGAAAAATTCAACGAAAAACAGCCATCGCTTGCGACTTTGCCGTTCAAACGGTGCCCAAACTGTTATTGTTTTCCCACAGCTGCTCTGCTGACAACACTGTGACCATCTTCGAGAACGCCAAAGACAGCCGCTCCACGTTCAAATTCAACTCTTTCCGCTTCCAAAGGCTGGAGAAGGTGTCCACTGTGTGGCTCCACTGTGAGGTCCAGGTCTGTGATGGAGAGAGGCTTGTGTGCCAGCCAGTGAGTATAACATTCTGTGATCACCATTTGTCATTTCCGTTTTGCTCCATCAGCACAGAAATTTTTACTTTTACATTGTATCATCAAATTTTGTATCATTAATCTTGAATTATTAAATCCAAACCCTTTCTTTCCTGCTTTTTGGGGTCTAAATGTTTGGAACTCTGCATCAATTTAAATATGGAAATCATGTGTCTGCAATATAAATGGATGTTACCTATTTATTAACCTTGCCATGTTTGGAAAATTCAGGCTTCTTATTTTTGAGAGAAGAAACTGTCCGTCATGCAATCACATATAACATTCTTCAGTTTTTTGTGGACTTATACAAATAAAAGTCATAATAAAAGGTTTTATTGCTTGTCCAAAAGAGCCCATGCACTGCAAGACGTTTGGCAGAGGAGGTCGATCCCATTGGGGGGGTCCTTACTGCTGAATTTCAGGTTAAAGGTAGATTTCCGCATATTTTTTATCCTCTTTTTTATAAAGAAATAATAAGAGTAATGCCTGATTTCCTCATTTGATGTGCGCTTCCTTGATCCCCTAACAGGTGCAGGATCCTCCAATAAAGGACACATAGCAGGTAAATAGACGTGCTGCTACAGGAAATGGTAAATAAACTCAGACGTAATTAACTGTAGCCCGGCTTTCGGATATCTTTGGGTCACAACCTACTCCTGGTTTGAATTTTTTTTATATATTTTATTATGTATTAATAGAATTGAATATTTTACATAGCAAAGCACCAGCTCTGTGGATTTCATTGTTGCCCTATAATAGCTGTAATACTGTCCTGTCTTTTTCTTCTCAGGAAGTTCGCTTTTCATCCTTATTCTCGTCCTGATGAACATTTGGTGCCATTCAACAAATGTATCAGAAATGTTGTAAAAAGTATCGTCATTACATGAACAGTGTGAAGACGGGGGGGAACGTCACAGAGGACTCAGGGAGCATGTGAAGAAAATCCTCCCCCCTGACTAAAAATGACAGATTTTCTCATAATTTTTTAATCTAGTACATTTTTTGTTCTTAAGAAAATGCAATGTTTTCCCTCCAGTCTTTCTTCAATAAAGTTGAACTGAAAATGTCTGAGGAAAAAGATTTTATTTTAAAGTTTAATCTTGAGATTTTCACAATTAGTATTAATCTTTTCCAGGATAAGAATAGTACCTCTATTTAATATGAAGAATCAACAGTGGAGTAACAAAATGAGCCGAAATCAGTTGGCAAAACTTTACATTTTCTTCCTTTTTAAAGGCGAGTTGCCTTCACGTGTTTTCTGTTCCATGAAGAAATCATGACGTCAAATCAAAGCATACAAAACTCTCTAAAAATCAGCTTGAATCAAATGTCCGTATTTCATTCGTGTTGTCCCGTTTGTCCAAGCAGAGCAGAGGTTTCCCCTCCAAATCTCTGTTTTCTCCCTGTGAGGTCAGTCACTTTCCGTCCACACAGACAGAATAACTTTTGCGTCACATTCTGTGAGAGGCGACACATTGTAACTTTCAGATATTCCTCTGGATTTATGCAGCTCTTTCTTTCTATCAAATATTGACTGCGGTCATTGTGGAAATGGGCTGGACTTTATGGCCCTTTGTGTCTGCGGCTCTGTTCACTTCTGGTTTCTGTAGCAGAGATATAGGAAAAGTGCATAGAGATTAGCATTAAGCTAATTCACTATGTGAAATGGAAACAAATGAAAAATAATAAACACAACACTGAAATACGCACTATGAAACAAGGAAAATGTGGTGACATACATAGTGCCAGCAACTAGTTTGATAAAGATTGAGAAGTTGTAAAAGTATTTTTAAGCACATTTACGTAATGCGCCCCCCCCCCCCCCTTTTTTTGGTAATCAGCTCCTTTTATCAAACACTGACTGATGGGAGTGTCTTTTCACTGGCTGTACCTCTGTTTGTAGTTTGTTACTGCTAGCTTGTGGAGACTCGTGGGCAACAGGAGGAGGATTAAATCCAATTTTGTCCAACAACCAGTAGGTCTTCTGGAAACCTTTGCCCTGTCGGGGGGAAACAGCCTTGTAACGATATGTGAAAACAAAGGCTGTACATGTGGTGAATAAACAGAAAAACCTGTCACTGACTCACCTTCATTTCGATTTCCCCTCTTTCTTCCAGCTCATATGATCCAGCCTGGACAAGAATGTCAGCCGTGGACTGAGATATGTGAATCCTCAGAGCTGCCCACCACAAACAAGCTGACTTTTATCCATTTTTAAAACTTTTAGGGTTCTTTAAAGCTGTCGTCTCAATCAGGACCAGTTCTCAAATTAAAAAGTTTTTACATCAACAAAAGCTACTTCCTGCCACAGGGTATGGAATATAAAACAAAACTATACACTTCCTTTACGATGGTAATCGTAAAGGTGGTAATCTTCCTGTACGATGTTGTGTTATTTGGTATGTTTGGATAATGCCATATTCAAAAAGACCTTGATATCTTCCCATCTGGCCACGTCCTCCAGCTTTTCCAGGGGGACGCCAGGGCATTCCCAAGCCAGCTGAGACACATGATCTCCCCAGCATGTCCTGGGTGTGCCACATGGCATCCCCCCGGTCAGATATGTCTGGAATACATCAACTCACAGGTTGTCTTAGCTTGATATTTCAATGCAGGGGACAACGACTTCATTACATCACCAGCTCCATCTTTTGGACCACCTTACCAGGACAGACAGCTAAAGCATCGGCATCCATAATCACCCTTTAACCAAGTTGGATAATGAAGAAATAACCTCAGCAAAAGAGTTCACTCACGTAAGCTATTGCTTTCCATGCGAGAGGCCGTGTTCACCGTGTCACCGAAGAGGCAATAGCGAGGCATAGTGGTGCCCACCACTCCAGCAACCACCGGACCTACAAGAAACAACTCCAGTCTGGCAAGAAACCCTTTACATTCTTTAAAAAGTCAATAGAACCATCACCAGAATCCTTGAGTGCATCTTGTCATAAACATGATATGCACGTTTCTGATTCCTGCTAATCATGTCATTTTCTAAATAAAATATCGTGCCAAAACATGTGCAAAACAGACTCTGGTGCTATCCTTGAAAAAAAGGCTTCCAATGAAAAGCTGGATTTGTATCCGTGGGTGTTGTCTCTTACCAGAATGTATACCAACGCGAATTGAAAGGATCTTATTAGGCATGTGAGGGATTTCGAAGACTTGAATGGCTCTGAGGAAATGTAGAGCCATCATGGATATCTCCAAAGCGTGCTTGTTGCCATTGCTAATAGGCAAGCCGCTGGCTACCATGTAGGCATCCCCAATGGTTTCCACCTAATGAGCACACAACAAAGTTTTCTTTAAGTAATATAAGATAAGAAATATATCAATTAACATCATTTGTGTTTTGCCAAAGGTTTGACTGCAGAAGACTAGTTAGCTTAGGTTAGCCACCAGTTAGCTTAGGTTAGCCTAAAGACAAGGAATTAGGTTCTCGAATTGAATGTCCCAATTTGTAAACTTAGATGGTGGGTGGATGTTTTGACAATGTTTCAGTCTTAATTCCTAACGCTAAGCTAAGATAAACATTTCTGCACAAACATGGAGGAATAACATATCAACAACACATCTATTAATCTAGCATTAAACCCATGACAGACGCTTCTTACTTTGTAGACATCATACATCTTTATGATGTCGTCAAACAGACTGTAGAGGTCATTGAGGAAGTTTACCACCTCCAGTGCAGAGCTGACGGAGCACATGGAGGTGAAGCCCACAATGTCTGAGAAGAAGATGGTCACCATGTCGTAACTCTGTGGCTCCACACACTTCCCTGACATCAGCTGGTCTGCAATGTACCTACAGCCGACAAAACAAGGTAATGCTGATGTGTGTCGTCAGTTTGAAGAACATACGTCATTTATATTGACGACGTTGGCACCTCGGCAGCATGCTGGAGAGAAGCTTGTCTGCCCGGGCTTTCTCCACCGTGAGCTGGTTGGTTCGCTCTTCCACCACCTCCTCCAGGTGATTCGCATACTTCTCTAACTTGTCCACCATGTTATCCAGGATATTTGAATGACTACGTTACAGAGAGTTAGAATTATCAGATAATTTCTCCATGATAAGGAGGCGTAATTTGCGAAAATCCATTTAGATGTTTGATGAAAGTCTTTAAAACTGGGACATGGTTTAGATGATCAACTTTTTAAAGAAGCACAGGAGTGAGTCTTGCACTGACAGACCTCTCTGGACTGATGTCCCTCAGCCGTCTCCGAATAGATCCAAATGGTGGCCGGTGTTCAGGATTTTCACTCCAGCAGGCCTTTAGCAGCGCGTTAACCTTCTCGTCACACAGTTGATCGGACAGCACTGGCCGGACAGGTTCTCCCCGTAAAGGCGTCCTCAACTGCATTATAATCTCTGGAGGCGACAAAATGGTCAACAATCTGGGGATTTTCTACTAATGATTTGAATGATTTGATGAACATTTGATTCCAAAATGGAGTTTTCCATTTGTCAGTTCTCCCTTCAACATCCCCAAAATGTTCAATCTAAACATATGTATGTTTTAAAAAATAGCAAACTCATATATTTTATTAAGAATGTCCAATTTAGCATGAAAACTCTCAGTGTTATCAAAAGCAAATGCTGTATTTTATCTAATACATAAACTTGATTTAATTCACTTAAAGGGAAATGTCTTTAGATTTAAGTCCATAATTAAGAAAAAAAGCTTTTCTCTCTCTCTTTGAATAGTAATGGTGTGGGTAAAGTATCTTTTAAGACTGAAAAGTGAAAAGAAATCAAACATCTTATTTGTAGCCAACCAGCTGGTACAAAACTTGACCATTCAGCAGCTTTAGAAATAGATAAAGAAACATGAAAAAGCCCAACCTTTGGGATCCAAGTTGATGTCTTGATATGGTCCTGCTTTGGAGTTATACATGAGCTCCCACATAATGATGCCAAAGCTGTAGACGTCACCTTTAGCCGTTCCTTTAACTGGAAGGCCGACCTGTCTCAGAAGTTCGGGGGCTGTCCAGTACATCTCTGTAACATGTTTAAACGACCTCATTACGAGAAAGGCTGACGTTTGATCAGCGCTTAACACCCTGATTTCACTCCCCTCACCTTCATATATGGGGTTATCCGGTGGGCTGATCTTGTTTCTGTTGCCATATTTAACCTCCCACAACCCAAAGCCAGAGAGTTTGATCTGGAGCCGACTATCCATCAGACACTTACTGGGCTTCAGGTTCCCGTGAAATTTAAGTCTGCTCTTGTGAATGAATTCCATTCCCTTTGTCAAGAATGGAGAAATTCAAATAAAAAAAGGTTAGTTAGTTGAAAGGTTAGTTTTTTTGTTTGACACATGGCAGAGAGGATATTGATCATTTATTTCAAATTTTCCTCATCAGTTGTGGTTTTTCTGCCATAAATTTGACTTTTCCACAAAAAGGCAAGACAAGAAGGTCGCAATATAGACTTATAAACAATATAGACTTTTTTATATTTCAAGATATGTAACCAAATGATTAACTTAATGAGACAAATGCACTGTTATGCTGACTTTAAAATAAATCTATTCTCTCAAAATCCCCTCAGGATTGAGAAGTTATGTGTTCGTATATCTCTGCAACCTTGCTCTTTCTAGAATTTTAGACAATTTCATTGGAAACTATGGCTACTGTACACACTTACATTGACAATGTCATATGCAAACGACAGCTTGAACATCCCATCCAAATCGATGTCTGATGCCCGAAGAACATCCTGCAGAAAAACAACGAGTTTGAACTCATTTAAGTCACATATATGGTTATGAACGGCTGTGATGTAGATTTGTTAATGAAAATTTTCTCATTCACCTTCAGACTGCCTTTCTTGCAGTACTGAATGACCAAACAGATGTTTGGAGCCTCGATGCAGACACCGAAAAACTGCGCCAGGTTCTCATGTTTCATCTCTTTCATCTTTCTTAAAAGATTTTAAGATTGTTAGACACACAGTGTGTGTTAAAGTGGAAAAAGAAACTAAATCTGCTGTTTCAGATGTAGGTTTCTGTCATTAATGTGGGTATTAATTCCACAGGATATGAAAAGATTACAATAATTTCTAAACTGATGTGATATCTCCTCCAAATTTTGAGGGAGGATTATATTTCAAAGTGACATTATTCAGACAAAGTATGCAAAATCAATCATTTACCACATTGAACTCTGCAATGACTGAAGGTTTGTGGAAATTAAAGTTTTCGTGGTCTTTAAGGTTCTTGATGGCCACTTGATTTCCCTGTGAGTAAAAAAGAAAAGAGGCAGGATGTTATTCATTCCCCTCTTTATAAAGGTGAGGCGGGGTGGGTTTTTTTCAGAGACTGAGCTGTGACTTTGTTGCTCTTTCATCTAAACTCTGTTTATAATAAAGGCTTATTATTTAAGATATTGCTCTGGTTGATTTCCTTACAATAAGTCTCAACAAGTCTTGTTGTAATCATTGAGAATCACATGAGAATCATATGCAGCCAAAGCCTTGTTATCACTTGCGTTTGGCGTCCTATAAAGCATTTGATGGTATATTTTCGCCTGTGGATACCTGAGCGTAAATCCAGCCCAAAGCACAGTATTGACCGGTTTAGCAAAAATTGAACATAGTCAAACCTTAATATAAGAAACAGAAGCAGTATGTACATCGTTCCCCCCTGATTTCAACCTATGTGAGGAGAGTGTTTACCTGATAGAGACCTATGGTGGTGTAGACGTGCTCTTTGCCCATCTTGTCCCTCAGGTCGTAACTGCTGCTGGAAAAAGTGGTCTGACAGCTGCCGCTCCCACTCTGACTACCTGCAGAGCCTTGGGATAAACCCTGGTTTCCCTTGAGGAGGCATAAAACACAAAAGTAGGCCAGCGAACTCACAACGCAGAGGACACATACATCACAGTGACACCCTCCCACTCCCGGAGCCCCAAGGTCTGGGGCGCCCGTACTGAGGGCTCCCTGATGATGACGATGTCGCTGTAGTTGATCATCCACCAGCAGGAGTCCCCCAGCCGGTCCTGGAGTCTGAACTTCTGCAGCATGAGCACCCCGATGCACAGAACCGCCACCACGCCGATGATGGGGAAGGTCACCAGCACGGCCAGCAGAGCGATGTCTGTGCAGAGTGGAAAAGGCCGTGGGTTTACTCCCTGAACGTGGCTTTGCTAAAGCTCAGCTGGTCTGCCCTTACCGTTGGTCACCCATTCGCAGACTTCATTGTTGAAACCACACTCCGGCAAGTCCGTGGGGGGTCGTCCCTTCGGCCAAACCATGGAGGCAAACTTCGACGTTGGCCTGAAATTACAGATTTTCACACCAGTGTTTGCTATTCTTAGAAAGAAAGGTTTTAGATTATTATTCTGCCAAAGACTCCTTGTTACCTGACACTTTTGGTTTGACTCTCGAAATGCAGGACGGGCACAAACTTGACGGTGTCTCCTACATGCTGCAGGTCATAAATGGAATAGTCCAGACTTCTCTCTCCCTCCTCGTCGAAGTGAACCAGCCCAGAGGCGCCTGAAAATCATGAAACACTTTTAATGAAAAGACCAAAGATATCATTTTTTTTACTGCTCACTCTTTTCCTCTTTGCCCAGTACTTTGGGGTGGTGTGACGGTAAATAGAAAATGTACGACTGGTCATGGAGTTCTGCGAGCCTGACCAGTTCACACTCGCAAACTTTCTTTAAATCTTCATGACACGGAGTTTGTTAGATCTCTGCTCGCAATGCACTGTACAAGTCTGATATCAGAGCACATAGCTACCATAAAATCGAATGTCGGTTTTGTTTTTCAGTCTCTGTAGAAGCTGCCGGCCATCATTTGGATCTTGACCATCTTTCAAAACTTCCTTCAGCCCCATCGCATACAGAAGAACCGAATCGTGCAGATAGGCCGAGTAGGGGCTAACCTGAAACGGACCAGGTGAGAAACAATTTCAAGGGGGTTCTGTTTTTACAACATCCTCCATCAGTCTTCCTGCCATTAGGGCCTACTCACCTCACTTTCGGATGTGATGTTACTCTGAAAAGGAGGCTGCTTTAGTCTTTGGAACACTTGCTTGGAGAAGTCGTAATACTCGTATCCTTCGTAGGATTTCTGGCCGATGATAAAAGTCATGTCAAACGCTCTGATGGCAGCCGGGTCCATCTTTCTGTTCAGGTCATTTTTCCAAAGGTTTTCCTTTTGAGGAAAAAGATGAATAATGATCACAGGATACAACTTGCTGATGTGACATCATTGTCTATCACACTTTTATTTAATTTCATCCAGTTCAGATTTATTAGAATGAGGCTGTTGGGAAAGCTTGCCGTACAATACGTGACTCACGCTGACCGTTAGCCTAATGAGTCTGCTGGCTACTGTTAATCACAGCATCGTTTTAGCTGACCGACCACTGAGGCTGCTCTAAGAAGCATCTGCACTTTGTGCGCCAGTTGTGACAAAACAATGAAAACAACCTTTTTTAACCGCATAAGGTATCTGAGATTGGGTTGAGTTTAAAGAGTGGAATCGCACTCCAGCCGTAACGTTAGTGGCATTTCCTATCTTTGTTATGAATGAAAATCCTCAAGAAATTCATCCCATACCTTAAATATTCTGCCCTTTACTTTTTAAAAAGCTCCCTTATGTGTTTTCCAACATGATTACTCTTCTCCGAATTGTGCTAGACGCACAGAAGGTTCTTTCAGACATTAGGAACATTTTATATCACAGCTGGAGGAAATACCACTAACTACAGCATTTTATATTAATTTATTCAGAGAAGGCTCTTTTTTTCTCTTATAAGGCACTTGCCCAGCAAATTTGTATTATTATTTTTTCAATAACATGCAACGAATGATCAAGAAAAAGCACCACTGAAGCCTTGATTATTGAAAGAATATAAAATGTCACCAATGTTGAAATGTTAGCCTTTAGATAGTAACATAAGATATAGAATAACAGAAAAACAGTAAAAATGTATGCATATTTTAGTGCATATGCAACTGGGCTGTTCAATAGATCTGTCTGAAATCTATAGCTATGTGCCACTTCAGTTTAAAATGTGGCTAATAAATACATGTTGCACATGAGGCTGTTTATGAACTTTAAAGGTTTCACTCACCACGCCTTTACTGACCTCAAATTGCTGAATCAGGAAGAACACATAGTCACCGTTCATCATACCCTGATGCTCAGCCTCCATCAGCAGAGCCACTGAGTCCTCTTTGTTTGTGAGCACTACAATAACTGGAAGTCATAGGGTTGCATATTTTTGTCAGAATAAAAATATGACCCAACTGGTGTATTAACGGTCTCAGCATCTGTGTAAAATTCTGTTTTCTTTTTTTTTTTTTACCTCTGGCGACTGTTGAAATGTACTTTACGTTTTGGTGAAGCAGCTTGGGGTCGCTGGTGTCAAACTTCACCTCTGCGGTCAGCTTGAATTTGGCCCTCAATGGGTCCTCGAACGTTTTCCACAGAGCATCGACTTTGTCCCAGGTGCTGGTCTC
This sequence comes from Menidia menidia, assembly GCA_907169785.1. NCBI lineage: Eukaryota > Metazoa > Chordata > Actinopteri > Atheriniformes > Atherinopsidae > Menidia > Menidia menidia. The sequence continues at coordinate 1,902,207 of CAJRST010010001.1, read as the reverse complement.
TACTCCGCCTCCGATCATCGCCACGTGGCTCCATCCGAAGAACTCCAAGGTCTTCACCAGGACCTCTGAGCTTCTCTTTAGGGGGGGCACGATTTTGATGTAGGAGTCGTAGACATCGCTGTCGTCCATTTTGGAGGACTGCCCCACGAAGCCAAACATCGGGATGTGCCACGTCGATGCAATAAGGCCAGTCACCTGGACACCATTCATTTAAGATTGTCCTATTAAAGCTCAGCTTTGCATGATTAGGGCTTGATTTTCATTTGTTTCTTTCTTCTTTGGGTTATTTGGGTAATATATAAATGAGCCTTTATATATCTGGATACGCACAGCTTACTAATGGAAAAATATTAACAAATTCTTTCTTTCTATATATCTATCTATCTATCTATCTATCTATCTATCTATCTATCTATCTATCTATCTATCTATCTATCTATCTATCTATCTATCTATCTATCTATCTATCTTTTTTTCTGTACAGGTTATTGTTCCTGCCTTAGCTTTTCCAACACCAAAAACAAAACAAGGACACACCTGCAGAATGACCCACATACAGTTACTTATTCTAAACACGCCTGAAGCTGTCGCCGTGACAATTAGAATCACTTCAGTTTCTACTTCTACTTAAGCATTTCACAACTGTTTCAGCACAATAAACACAATAAACACAATAAACACAATAAACGTTGGTGGGATCATACCTCAGCCTCTCCGGGGCAGGCTGGACCGAACAGAGCCGTCACGTTGTCCCTCCACACCTGGTGGATGAATCTTCCCAGGGACTCTTTGGGATTACAGTTCGTGTCCTCGTACACAAAATCTAGACTGTAGTTCCCCAGGAAGGAGGGGTTGTTGTTCACCTTCTCCACGGCTATCTGGATGGCCGAGCCCAGCCTCTGGGCGCTGAAGGGGAAGGACATGTTCCAGGGAGCCTGAAAGCCAATGAGCAGCTTGTGAGTTGGGGTTCCGCCGCTGCCGTGATTGATGACAGCAGCCAACACGGATGTGAGGTGGAGCACCAACGTGCAACTCATGCCAGGACAATGAGCCACCCTGAGCATCCCTCTCATCCTTTTAGCTGTTTGGAGTGACAGGGCTTAAGTAGTAAACCTCTCCGGTGATGCTGGGCAGTTGGTCGGGGAGGAGAAAATGTAAATCTATGGAGGAAAATGGGAGGTACTGAAAGAACTAGAACCTTACCTTCTGTTCCTTTCAGTGGCGGGAGAATTCACTGACACACATGTGAGGATTTTATCGTCTGGAAATAGATATTTTAGATTTTAGATTTTCAGTCTGTTTCTTATGAACAATTCTATAGTTTGGAATCTGCTTTTTTCCAAATGAAGAAGGAAAAACAAATGTTGAACCAGATTCCCAAACAATTAAATTTCAAAGATGTAGAGGGTAGTTACTATGGAAGCTCAGGAGGGACAATGGGTCTTGTTGGGGTTTGGGATTGGTGAGGAGTTGTTCTAAATTGAATATTTTGGACCTTTTGTCATATCCAATGACTGCTTTGTATGGTTCTTTTTTGTCTTAAGTGATTCTTGAGGAAAACTTTTTTTCCATTTATATAGAAATGATGACAGAAAATGATCGAAGGTCCATTTAAAAACATCTGTGAGACCAGTGGAACTATTTCTAAAACCCATTTAAAGGTGTACTGTGAATGAGTGTTGTGCAGCAGCAGTGGTCAGTGGCCTGCTCCCTGCTCAGGCAGAACATAAATAAGACAACAGCTCACTGAGCAACAGTATGGTCTCAGTTAATTTAGACTAATGGTTTCCATTCCTCAGGCAGGGGTTTCTTTAGCTGATGCGTTTTCTGAGGGTGTGTAAAACAAGCATTCTCAGCAAATGTCCATGTTCGGTGCGGTTGATATCCGGCCACCGTTAAGCTCATACTGCACACTGCATTTTCTCCAAAGCACTGAACAAAAACTTGTACTTCTGGTGTTATTGTAGATAAATCCATTCCTCAAATAAAGTGATGCTCAGTGTGAAGATAAAAAGTAATAATCTACTGTGGTCACCTACATTTTTTTTAAGAGAGCAAACAAAAACAGTGGTATTAAAACTCATCTAGTGTATTCATTTAGTTAGTAAAGCTACAGCGGTATGGTTTTACATTTTCCACATAAATCGATCAGTTGACATAAATCGTACTTAAAGGTTCGTTTTATAATGGCATTTTGAATTTATTTATTCACTTAAGCAGATCAGCAGCTTTAAAATAATGTAATCACAGATCTATTTAATCAACTTTAATAAATAAATCAAGTTCTGGAGGTGATTGAATGCTAATTCTGTCTCAAAATATTGGATTAAGAGATACATTTTCAGCAGAATTCAGTTTTTTGATGAAAACAGAATTGGTGAACAGCTTTTCACAAAATTTGTTTTTCCCCTGAAATTATTTTTATCCTAGGATAATTTAATTTAGCAGTGTCTGATATCATTTGGAAAGATTTTGGCAAGATACCTCTCTGATTAGATTAGATATTCCCAGCTTCTTTTCCAAAGGTGCCGCATCTATATCTTGAGTTATCGCTCCCATCCATAAAACCAGCTTCAAAGTTCATTATTATGTCCTTTACTTTTCAAAACAGAAACAAACGTCACTCCAAAGGGACCAGAAGTGATATTGGACAAGGTTCACAAAAAAAATGGTTAATTTAATTAGAAAAAAATGACCCAAAATGGAAAACAGCAAAGTGAGATCTTTGCTGGCCTCCTGGGCGCACTGTCTGCTGAAACCAGAGGAGGCAGGTTGAGCCTTGACTGCCACACCTGAGTGCAGTTTTAGGTGCTAATAGCAGCAGGTGGGCAGGCTGTACATTAGTGGTGTTGCTGGCTTCAGCTGTTTTTCCTCAGGGGATCTCCTCTCAGCCTGATCCCAAACTGCTCTCGCTAATCCCACCAGGTAACTTCCAAAGCTTCTCCTAATGAACCTCTGCCGTGTCTCGCTGTCCGGCTACACATGCTCCGTCCAGCAAAAACGCTCAGGCGATGGATAGGTGATAATTTCTGATTTTTAGACCTGTGATATCCAGCTGTTAAGCAAGAGCATCTCGTTGGGTTTTTGCCCCTCACCCCAATTTCCTCATTGAGTTTGGAGTCTTTGCATTGTCTGAGTTGATGAAATCAAATGTGCACTTTCACCTTTTCAAACATCCAGTAATGGCTGACTGGACCTCAGGGTTTTCAGCAGAAAAGATCAGCCTAAAATGGGCTGAATTTCAAATGCAAAACTTTTTATGGGAGCAATGGGAAGCCATTTCTGACCCTACGCTGGTTTACCGTGTCCCTTCGACTGATACAAGGACAAAAATCTTTGCATTTTCGCTTCTTATTTAGTTGTGAGTTGAGTTTCTGAAAACATCCTGACTTTTACAGGCCCTGCAGAAAAGAACTCGCTCTTCGTCAGTTGTAGCTTCTTGTGTTTTTTTTTTTTTCCTGACTGCCATAGATAAAGGTGTTAAGTTTATCTTTCTGGGCTGCGCTCCAAAACATTTAGAATGGATGGCCGGTGAGAAATTCTCCAGCGTAAATCACAGACACTTGGACACCGTGGCCCAAACCCGGGGAAGTTCCAGTGCTTGTGCGGTCTTATCTGTGGAAGTGATGCTGGCCAAAGTTCAAAGGTCTTAAATTGGTCAACTGCTTTTATGAGTTCTTGTTTCTCAGAGCAGGGGAAGAGTGCACGAGCAGCTAAGAAGTCCAGCTGGTTGGCGAGCCGGTGAGGTACTTTTCCTTTTATTTGGCACAGGTCAGTCCTTAAACAAACTGTGGTTAGCTTGCACTGTACAACCTGATGGAATCCGATAGCACTGTAGAACTGTTAAAACCTTCCTGTTTGACATTTCTGAGACGTATCATCATTTGTTGGAGTGCTAAGCTGCTAAGGAGTCATCATATCAGCTCCGCATACCAACGATGATTGTGCCAAATGCTTAAATTCAGCCATGCGGGAAAAAATTCTCAGCATTTATGTGTTTTTAAAAACCTTCTCAAATGAAACATGTTTTGTACAAACTCCCAAAACTGTGGATTTAAAGGAAATATCCACTTCAGGCACGTTTATCTAGCACAATTGCTTTCTTCCCCTCATTCTGGTTGCATGTAAACATAGTCTGAAGCTTATGTGGTGCATGTTGCTGAGCTTTCATGGTCGGACTCTATCTTTGAGTGATTAGGAGTAACTGTTGCTCAATCGTGTCGACTTTGAACCGAAGCAATTGTAGCAAAGTGGTGCGAAGGAACGCAGTATACCCCAAGATTCTATAATTTATCTTTTGTGGCTTTGTGCGCTTGTCGTATTCGAGCTGTTTTTTTTTTTTTCTCTGTCCCAGAGCTCGGTTGCACGATGGACTTCATCTTCCAGCTGCTTTTCTCGCCTCTGCCGGCCCAGGCCATCGTCACGCTCTTTGCCATCGGCGCGGCGACCCTGTTCTACCTCAACTCGCGGCCCAGTCCCCTCCGCAGCCCGGCTGACCTCAGCTGTCAGAGCATCGGCATCAAGGTGGGAGCGACTGTGTGCGTTTCAGGGGGCGTAAATTCACCCGTGGCGTCAGTGGGCTGTGAATGAGAACGGTTTGAATGCTGTTGTCCTCAGGATGGGGCCAGAAAAGCTGCTTTGTTGGAAGATAACAACAACCTCACCACTTGCCTCTTTCCTGATGCCCGGACGCTGTACGACGTGTTTCAGAGGGGTCTGAGAATCTCAGGTAATCCCGTCCCAGAGCTTTCTCTCAGGTTTGATTTTGGAGTAAAAGTTTTCTCAGGCGAGCACGTGGGTTTTCTTTTCTGAGTGGGAAATGTTGCCTTCAACAACTTTTAAGTATTTGCATTACACGCTGATGGATTATGCGGCTAAAATTACACATGGAGTGGGTGCATTGCGCCGTAACCTCCTGCTCTTGATCAGAGCATATGAGGCAACACGAGGAGGGATGCTTCTGCTTATGCTCAGAACTTGGCTCGTTTCACCTAATATGAACAGGGAACCTGTTTTAAACTCCCTTCAGCTTGCTCAATATGAAAGTATCTGTGTAATGATTTTCCCCTTTTTTTTTCTTTTTTTTTATTCCCTTACATTGCTTTTAACCAACACATGGTCTTAAAAGTGGGCCCAATTTCTCCTTTCGCAGGGAATGGGCCGTGTTTGGGATACAGGAAACCTGGAAGGCCTTACCAGTGGCTGAAGTACAAGCAGGTGAAATTATGTTGATCATCCAAGGGCGACATGTTGGAGAGGGCCTGGTGTGAGTATCAGTCGGTGTTTACTCCTCTTCCTCTGAAGGTGTCAGAGAGAGCAGAGCGCCTGGGGTCAGGACTCCTCCACAAAGGTCTGAATCCCAGCCCGGACACGTTTGTGGGCATCTTTGCTCAGAACAGACCTGAGGTAAGAGGACCCCAGTCAGCAGAGAAGGGGTTGTTTGTTTTCAAAGTTCAAAATGCATGCCATAACTTTTGTTTCTGGCCGTTTTTTCCGGTTCTCTCTCAGTGGATCATTAGCGAACAGGCATGCTACACCTACTCCATGGTAACGGTTCCCCTGTACGACACGCTGGGTGCTGAGGCTCTGGTGTTCATTATCACCCAAGGTAATTGGAGCTTCTCTCTCGCCCTAATGCTGCTAATGACAAGGCTGAGTCCACGTCCACCAACTCTTTGGTCCCCACTGGGATGTGTGTTGAGTTTGCTGTAATCTCTTATGTGTGCTCCATCAAACTGAAATACATTCTTCTTTATGTCTTGGAAACCCTACTGTTGGCTGAGCTTTAAAATCCTGCTTTATGCTCTGAACCTCACCGCAATGTTTATGATGCAACCAACCTGAAATTATCTTATGAAAGGAACTGCATCATCTTAAGCCCCTTCGAAAGTCACAAATGTACTATTTCCAAATTTTTTTCCAGCTGAGCTCTCCACTGTAATCTGTGACAATCAGAAGAAGGCAGAGGCGCTGCTCCAGAACTGTGAGAAAGGTCAGATTCCTGTTCTTAAACACATCGTCATCATGGACCCTTTCAGCCCTGAGTTGGTGGAGCGTGGAGTAAAGTGTGGGGTGGACATCGTGTCTCTGGAGGACATGGAGGTACTGCAAACCAAACGCAGGTGGACGCAGATAAAGCCGTCCAACTGTTGACCCACGTTTTTGTTTGTGTGCATCCAGGAACTGGGAAAAAATAACCTTCAGAAACCGAACGTGAGTTTCAAATGAAGAATTTCTGCTTTTGAGTTTTCCGCACATCGTTTAAGCACCGATTTTCTCTGATTTTACAGCCACCAAAACCAGAAGACCTGAGTATCATTTGCTTCACCAGCGGCACAACAGGTGACAGAAGTCTTATTAATGAGAATCTCTGTAATATGCAGCATGGCACATCAACACTCAGTTCTGTGCATGTGGTTTGTATACATGGTGTTTTGTTCAAGAGGAGGAAAAACAATTGCCGGTTTAGGAAAGGCAAAAGATACAGCCAGCTTTACTTCAGACCTAAACTTCCCTCTGTATTGTGCAACTTCATGTTTTTTGGGTTGGTAATTATACAAATGTTTTTTTTAATGCAAGTTCTTTATAAAAAAATCTCTAAAGGAAACCCCAAAGGAGCGATGCTGACTCATGAGAATGTGGTCTCCGACACCTCTGGAGTCCTCAAAGCGTTTGAGGTACATGTAGTTTGAATCGTCTTCCCCTCATATTGGGTCGTGTGACTGAGTCAAACCTTTTCCACATCTTTTTTTAACCTTTCTGCCTCAGACTTCATTTGTTCCATCGACGCAGGACATCAGTATTTCATTCTTGCCTCTGGCTCACATGTTTGAGAGGGTTGTCCAGGTCAGTTGCCTGCTCGGTTTGACAGTTCTTTGCCGTATTATTTTTCATGTCAGCCAGTAATGTTTTCATTCGTAGACGGCGGCCTACGGGGCCGGGGCCAGGGTGGGATTCTTCCAGGGAGACATCAGGCTGCTGCCCGACGACATGAAGACCCTGAAGCCCACCATCTTCCCCGTCGTGCCGCGGCTTCTCAATCGCGTCTATGATCGGGTTGGTGACCTTTTTTGTTGGAGCTGCTCTCCTCCTTCCTCTGATTCTGCTTAAAACATAAAGACACTTTCTTTGTCTCCAGGTTCAGTCCGGTGCCAAAACTCCCTTCAGCAAGTGGCTGCTCAACTTTGCCGTGGAGAGGAAATACGCCGAGGTGAAGGAGGGCATCATCAGGAAGAACAGCATCTGGGACAAACTCATCTTCAACAAAGTCCAGGTGCTGCCTCCGTCCGGACAGATGCAGACTTTGTTTTGTCCCTAGTGTGTTCCGAAACTGAAAACGTGCCCCACCTGATTCAGGCGTCCCTGGGGGGTAATGTGAGGCTCATGGTGACCGGGGCGGCGCCCATTTCTCCACCCGTTCTCAACTTCCTTCGGGCTGCTCTGGGCTGCCAGGTAATGCACCTTTAACCTTCTGGGTTTTTTTTTCTATACATAATTCTGTGACTTTGACTTCAATCTCAAAGATTTGATGCAGTCATGAGGTTTGAACAGTCAGGAGATTTATTTAAACCAACACAGTAACACTCACTGAGATTTAAGTGATACTGTTTGGCTCGTTTTGGATTCATGCAAGATAAGGTTTTGTACCCAATCTGGAACCCAATGTTTAATGTAGTTCTGGGACAGTTTTCACAATATGATCGGTTACTTGTTGCATTTAGATAAAAGTTAGTACAAGGGGAGAAAAGGTCTTTGTTCTTTGATCCTTAAGAGTGTTTCCCAACCCCGGTCCTCAAGGACCACTGTCCTGCATGTTTTCCAAGTTCCCCTGCTGCCAGCACAGCTGATTATAAGTAATGGAGAGCTCTTTAAACTTTGCAGAAGCCTGAAGTCCCATTCTTTTCAGGGCAATGTGCCTGGAGGACAAGGGTTGGTTTAACAGTGTCCTCATGTCTGAAAGGCTTCAATGTTTCATGTTTTAAAGTCTCTTAAAAACACAGTTTAATTTCCTTTATTGCGCTAGACTTTACTTTTAAATGCTGTAATTTCATCTGAATGTCAGCGTAAACTTGATTTTTATATAAATGGGCCTGAACTATAAATCCTAACTTGTTCTCCCAGGTCTTTGAAGCCTACGGTCAGACGGAGTGTGCAGCCAGCTGCACCATCACGCTTCCAGGAGACGCCACATCTGGTGGGTAATAAGTTTAGACTGCAGCGGTGGGAATGTTGGTTTTCTTCACGGATAAATAAATCAAAAATCTTTTTAATGAATCCTCCTTTGTCCATGTAGTTGGGTAAATGTTTCCTCTTGCCTCTGCGCCGCAGGTCATGTCGGGGCACCTCTGTCATGCAACGTTGTTAAACTGGTGGACGTTGAAGACATGAACTACTTTGCTTCAAATGGGGAAGGAGAAGTAGGTGGAAGAGAATTTTCAATTATGTTTTTAGGATCTTTTAAATGCACACTTGAGACCCTGTTAAAGTAAAAAAAAATAATCATCTGTTTGTACGTGTTCGTATCGGGGGCCGAGAACCTAATTTTGTTTGTAGATTTAGGTATTTCTTTTAAAAAAACATGTTTTTCTTTCTTTTCTAGGTCTGCATAAAGGGCAAAAATGTCTTCAAGGGCTATCTAAAAGACCCAGAGAAGACTGCAGAGGCCTTGGATAAAGATGGTTGGCTTCATACTGGAGATGTTGGAAAATGGCTTCCAGTAAGAAACAAATACCTTTTTGTAAACCAACCTTAACTACACCATGACATGGAGTAAAGGGCTCTTTGTATGAAATTCGAGGCCCTTGATTCACCATGTATTCTTTTTCTCAGAACAAAACAAAATTCAGCATTTTCTGTAGTTCTGATCGAAGGTGTAATAAAACTTGAACCCATTATTCCAGTGAGACGAGGCTTGCTGCAATTAGCTGTCCAGCTTGTCGCAAAATTCTCTGATTTTAAAACCTTTTATAAAAGGTTTTGTGATGTTTCTTCATTTGAAGTTGTTTGTTTGTGACAGAGTGGAGTTCTGAAGATTATTGACCGGAAGAAGAACATCTTCAAGCTGGCTCAGGGGGAGTACATCGCACCAGAGAAGATTGAGAACGTGTACGTCCGCAGTGAGCTGGTGGCTCAAGTGTTTGTGCATGGAGACAGTCTACAGGTAAGCTTCAGAACAGATCTCTGATATGTGTTTACAGCAGGCTGTGACTTTAACAGTCCACCCTTTCCTCCGTTTTTAGTCCTGCCTGGTTGCTGTCGTGGTCCCTGATGCCGAAGCCTTGACAGACTTTTCCAAAAATCTGGGTTACCGAGGCTCCTTTGAGGAACTCTGCAGAAACTCAGTAATGCCTCTCTGAACTATGTCGGACAGACTTTCTGCTCCTAAGATAACATTTAGACAAATGTCTAAAGTCAAGAATCTGCAGGAATCGTCATGATTTTTCTTTTATTTTTCTCCTAGGATGTTAAGAAGGCCATCATTTCAGACATGACCAAACTAGGAAAAGAAGCCGGCCTCAAGTCCTTTGAGCAGGTAACTGTTTTTCAGAAACGGGTTTTAGCAACTCTGCAGCACTTTATTTTATTCTAAAGAAGTTGATTAACATTACTGTGCTTTTGCCTCAAATGAGGTGTTCTACTAAAGGTCTTAGACCTGCATTTGTGTCAAAGTCTGTAAATACAGTGACTACAGTGATCTAGGAAATTATAATCTATATCCTCCTATTTAAATGATCGTTCAGATTCTCCTCTTCACATTTCCTTTCTGTCTTGGGACTGAACGTCCAAACTGATCGGTTATCTGCTCTTCCTACTTCTCTCTGTAGGTCAGAGATGTGCACGTCCACCCGGAGCTGTTCACTGTAGAGAATGGTCTTTTGACTCCCACCCTCAAAGCCAAAAGGGCTGAGCTGAAAGTCCTCTTCCAACAACAGATAGACAATCTTTACTCAGGCATGCAATAAATGGAATAAAAACATAAGCAACTCATCTACTTTAGTCTTGGCTTTTTATTTTTATATTCTCATAAGTTTCCTTTTTATTTTTTTTATTTTTTCATCTTTAATTCATAATTTTTGCTTTTAATGATCAGAGCACTGTAATAACTTTCTCTTCAATTTTTAGAGTTAAGGGCAGGGATTTTCCCTTTATTTCCATCAAATGTCACAAGTTTACTTTATTTTACAGAAATACATTTAAATGGGTTTTTAATTCCATATATTTGGGTTATTTTTACCAAAGGTTTGACTGATGCATGAGGTCTCAAAACTATTAATCAAATGTGATACATATGGCGTTGAAGGGTTAAATAAAATCCTCTTGTCTTGGTCTGAATATTCAGAAAGTGTTGGCTTTAGTGAAGAGTTCTCTGGCAGAGATTTTCCTTGTTCTGATCTAAGAAATGATCTTCTGTTTGGCTTTAAAGCAACTCCTTGTGACAACAGTGTAACAAGACAGTTCATTGAATTTCTGCACAGAGGTTTTGTCTTTGAGTCAGGGCTGCCCTCTTGTGTTCATATCTAAATGTTACCATTTCAGGCTTTGGTAATGAAGTAAAGGTTTGATTTTCCTCTACCAACACAGGATTGTGATGAAAATTTGTAAGAATATGAATTCTGGTTTCTTAAAGTTATTTTAAAACTATATATTCAGCACGGTAAACTCATTTGGTTTATTTCTGTGTTTTTTCCATCCTGCAGCATGTTTTACTCAAACTCCTGCCGACATACGTCATTTGGATATTTAAAACCTCAGATTTAAGCCGATTTACAACACTCTGATTTACTCCTATTGATGCAGATGTACGATGACACAGATAATGGGAAATCTGGACCCTTTCAGTGATTTGTCTCAATTTGTCCATCCTTTACAACTGATTTCAATATGAGGGATGTTTGTGGAAAAACATAAGACTTTTCAGATCATGATTAGCATGTGCAGCCCATGATTTAATAATACAAAGACACAAATGTGTAAAAACACTGTAAAACGGGCTGAGGAATGGTGTTTTTCTACCCATTTGTCTGTTTAGTTAAATGTCACCTATCATTATACTCCAGCCATTTGTCATTCTTAGGGAAAAGGGTCGACGATTTCTTTGACTTTCAACATATGAAGAACATTTTTCTGCATTTTTTAAGTGTTGCTTTCCATTCTGTGTAGAACTTGGTCCAAAAACGCTCGTGAACCGTCAAAGGAATGAGCAGTATTGGCAGATTCAATTAGAAAAGATGCTGTCATTGTTTTCTGTGAGTGAAGTGGGCAGTGCTGCCCCCTGGTGGCCGCTGGGAGCATAACCTGTGGCCGCTGCTGCCGCCTCGCGCGCTCCTCCGCCGCGCGCTCCTCCGCCTCACCTGGACCTCCCGCCGGCGCACACCGAACCTCCCCCCCCCCAGAAGGCTGGAGTCCCTCTTTTTGGGGTCAGAGAGCGAAGTTTTCAGAAAAGAATCGCCTCCTTTTGTATTCGTTGTTACTCTCAGCGGACCGCGCGGAGCCAAAGTTACCTGCGAGCAGCCGCAGCGCGCCCCGTGCCAGCATGTCTTCCTCCGCCGCAGGTGACCCGGAGCAGGTAAGCGGACTTTTACGCCGTCCGGCCGCCGAAAGCGGCTACTGTCCAGCTCAAGTTCAGCTTTCACCAGCCGTTTAGACGCGCTGTACTTTCGACAGTGAAATACAAACACAAGGGACTGATTCAGTTTCCTCTGGAAGCGCCAAAGTTAAATACAGTCGTCCTATTTTTTCTCCAGAAAGCAATAAGTCATAATAATAATAATAATCATAAATATGCTCAGATGTCACATTATTTCTGCCTTTTTTATTGTTTGGTTTAAGAGCTACTTTGGAGTGCAAATTCTTACTGTTAACTGCTTTATTTCGTGCTGTCGAAACGTCAAATGTTCATTTTCAGGTTTGAGCGAGGCGTGCCTGTTATCACATTTTTTTCCCACCACTTTTTGCACACATCTAAAGAACTGGAAACGCAGCGTAGTTTGCAGAAATAAATGGGATTTGTATTCGACTAATCAAACGTGCAGAAACCCCTCCAGTGTTCACTTTGCACGAGAGCATGAGGCAGATAAACTGTCACGTGCAAAGGTCCTGCACCACATTTAATTTCAGCATGTTTTGGCTCACAAGCTTACAGATTCTCTTAATTATTTAAAGTTGTCCGGAGCGTTGGCCATCCAGGTTTTCTGGATGTTTGGATTTCATTCTCTCACGAGGCACACCAGCATAAAAAAGACACCCAACTCATGGCATGAACTGGATGACCGGGCCATGGACCATCTTGGATGGTGTTTTGAGTTAAACTGTCACTGGCCAAACGACTAAATCAGTGACGCTTTGACCTCTCCAGACTGGCTAAAATTCCCAGAATTGAAACTTTGACTGTGTGGAGGAAAGGCTTTCACACCGGCAGGTGTCTGTGTCTTTAACCCCCTTTATCTGTGCCGAAACATAGGTACTGGCGTTTCACAATCAGCTTGACAATGCCGTGACATAATGTGAAAATGAAAGTATAGCTCGTTCAGGGCAGAAGTTTACATTTTAACATGTAGCCATGAAACATCAACGGAGTCCTGATTGATGATCAGAAAGTTTGGGTGGCTGCTCTTACAAGGAGGGAAGACGTCAGAAATGATCTTAAATGGGCTATTGTTGCTTCCCATCAGTCTGGAAACGGTTAGAAAGTCGTTTGGCGTCCATTGTTTTAAACTTTGAGGATGGCTGTCAATCATCCCACGGGTGGACATCATAGCATGGTAAAAAACTCCAAAAGCTACATCTCAGACTCTACAGGCCTCAGTTAGGGGTTAAAGGTCATATTAGTCCAATTAGAAAGAAAAGGACTGAACAAAGTGGGCGTGATTGGTCAGTATGCACCGAAACTGGCGATTTGGGCGGGTTCTGCCGCATCAGGACCTGGGATTGGACCAGCGGACCTCCTCCCCGTCCTTCGGCTCCCAGCTGAAGCTCAGATCACAGCGTCTCCATGAGCTGACGTTCATGCATGACTTTAGCAAGATGGCGTGCAACAACTTGAAAGACTGCATTGCTTTGTTAACCAGGAACTTAAAGGTGCACCCCGGGACATAAAGCCATGAATTTGTCATGATGACAAATCAAATTCTGCTAACAGGAACGTGAATTATTTCCTGGCGCTGATCTCGTGGGGGGAATTTTCACCAGTGAAACAAGAAGTGCGTGAAAAGAGCCGGAAAAAAATGGGACCTCAGTGTTTCTGCTGCCACGATTCAGCTTCAATGAGCAGAATCCCCTCGGCGAGAATCGGTGAGCCAATTATGAAACGCTCCTGTCAACAAAACTTCAGAAGAGCCGGCGTCGGTCTTTCATCCACAGCCGGTGTGTTTGGGAGCCCGTCGCTTCTCTGGCCCTCCCAGTTGTCCATTAGTGGTTGACCACAGATTGTAACAGGAAATGGAAGGCTGTTCCCTTCCCAAGTATCGGTAGTAATAACTGCCTGTTGCCAAGACACAGAGCAGAGAGGGTGGGGTGGGGGGGGGGGGGGGTTATTGTGGCAGAGCAAACAGTGGGAGACTCCACCTATGTCCTGGTCAAAAGCAAATGGACAGCACAGTGTTTACACCTGTGTGTGTACAGGGCGGTCTGACAGGATCAAAAGAGTTGAGTTGTGTTTGAATGTAATATTTCTATGGAGAGCAAGAAAATTATTAAAAAGAAGGTTGTGCACTTATAAATGACAACCAATTTGCCAGAGGAATGTGACAAGCTACAGTTAGGCTGGCAGCAACTGTAGGGCTATCACATCCACAGAATCCCTGTTTGATAGAAAGAAATGAAGCATTCACTGTAGGCAAAATGTCAGATTTCTCTGTGATGTGCATGTGTTATATTCGGTGGTCAGTAAAAGCCTCTTTGGGTCACCAACCATAAGCGACGGCCTAGGAAATGCAACATGAATTCATCAGTCATGCTTCAGTTTGGAGAAGAAGACAGCTACAGAAAGTTTCCCTTTTATTATATGACATATTTTGATCATTACTTTTGTGGCTGTGGTGATAAATACATTTTTTAACACTATCTAAGAGCCTAACTTAACCCAGGTTCTGTAGTGTGTCTTTTGGGAAGATGGCTCACTGAATTACAAAATAAATGGAGGAATCAAAGTCTCCAGCGGTGCAAAGTGAGAAAAAGTTGACACTCGCTGTGCCATCTCTATTTAAGTTTAGCCATTAAACGAGCTGTTTGCGGCTCTTCCAGTTCCATTTCTGTTTTATGTGAAGGGCCCGTGATCAGATAAGAAACTCTCACCTGTTATCTTAGGCAGGGAAACATCTAAAACATGCAGGGCAGCAACCCTCGAGCCCCTGAGTTTCAGGCTCGTTCCTACTTCCTTTCAGCATTCTTCCTAAAACTTCGGATGCCTGTTCCGGTATCCTGTGAGATAAAGGGGGCCGGAATGGCCTCCGAGTTATCCCAGAAAATGGATGGGAGGATTGATGGAGTGCAGTGACACTATAGGAAGGAGTTGCATTCAAATAAAAACACCTAGAAGGTCTTACTGTGATAAGATAATAATGTGCATCAGATGGGTGATCTACCTCTCAGTTATTGGAGCACAATAGGAAGAATAACCCGTCTGTTTCCTGAGTAGGATTTGATAACATTAGCCTCCTGATCATTTAATTATTAACATCTCCTGGGACGGATGCAAAGTACAGCAAAGCTGAGCTTGGTCATTTAAAATGTTCAACATGAGCCTTCTAACCGTTCAGCTGATTGCAGTTCGGCTGACTCAGAGCACTGCGGGGGGCTGGGGGGGCTGGGGGGGGGGGGGGGGGGGGGGGGGGGGTTACTGATTCACTGGCTGAAGTGGCGTGTCAGAGCCGTGCATTGTAGTGAAACGGGTAAACATGACCTCAGCTCAGGCGAGGTAAAGTGGGGTTGGCTGAATCCCGGTGTTTTTGTGGAAAGGGCGACCGCGGCAGAAGTTATGAAACTTCTCAACCCCCCCACCCCCCTCCCTCCCCCACCTCAACACCTCGTCATGCTCAAACGCACGCCCAGTGTTACAGGTGGCTTCATGTGGACTTAACTGCGATATTGTTATTTGCTCACACGCGTGAATGTGTAACTGTGTGTGTGTGTGCGTGGGCGCGCTCTGGGCCCGCCTCTGTGAGGACGGCAGTGTGTGCGCCCCCCAGGTCGGTGACTAGCTGAGCCAGACACACAGCAGGCCACGGCACCGCGGGACAGACAGAGCCTGTGAAAAACTGAATGCCAGCTATTGATAGGGGCTCACAGACACAAGGGGAAGATGCCAGTATATGAATTCCTGGGAGGTTAGTTAGAAGACATCTGTGTTGATTTGACACAAAACTCATCCTTCTCTGGTAAAAATGAAGCAAATGCCAAATATCTCGGGAAACCGTCTAATATTAGGTTTTTGGAAGCGCCAAATAACAATTTAATTCTTAATTTCACTTCAGTTTTCAATGTTCTGTGTTTCCTCATTGAGTTAAAACGAAGAATAAACAATCTATGAAACACCTATAGGATGTTTAATACATTTGTGATGCATATAAGACTAATAATCTGGATTATTTCACCAAATTTCAGTTTTATATTTGTAAATGGATGGTGTTCATCCAGTGTATTCATTACACCAACTATTCACATTTAGTTAATCCAACAGGCCCCAAAAAACGGAGGTTCTACAAGCACAAATGGCTTATTTATATTGATGTTGCCCTTAAAAAGAAGGTATTTCTTTCAATTAATGCCAGTTAAGTCCCAAAGGGCTTCAGGATTCTTCAGTTTTCAGATGAAAATGGCCTAGAAATGAAAAATGAGCGTGATTGTGCGTCAGCCGCGAAATGCGGACAAAAGAGCGGTCCGAGCGTGAACATCTGCACGCTGGAATAAAAGGACGAGTGGACGAGAAAATGAATGAGTGCCAGTGTGTAATCAGTCACGACTGAGGCCAGGACAGATAAAGAAACTCCACATGCTGGGTGGTAGCGCGGACTGACACCAAGGCATTATGCAGTGGGCTTCCAATGGTCAAACCTCCGGCACCAGAGCCGCTGCCCTCACCTGGGCGGCATGGGTCAGTGAATGGTTTCTTCCTAGAAAAGCGGGGTTCGCAGCCATGAGTCAGACCGACTGTAATAACATTTGACCGCTGGAAAGTTAATTGGCGAGATTAAATGTGATTTTCTTTGTTTCTATTAGTCAGCCAATTAAATTTAAGCATCTCGTTTTTTATTGTTTCATAAAAACGCTGTCAAAGTTATTGTTTTCTTGATTAAATCAGCTGAGAAAATGTCAGGAAAACGCCCATCACAGCAGCTTTAGGCCCAAACTTTTTTTTTATACAAGCAGTCTTTTTCATTTGGATTTAGTTATTGCTTAGTAACTCTGACCCAGAAGTTGATTTCTTGTCCTGTCGTGTCGTCAAAAAGATCGCAATGCTTTAACATTTCTTGTAGGACGGATTTTAGTCATTAGAGATTTGAAAGAGAGCAAAGAGACCATAAAGAATTTGGGATCTGCGTTAAAGATGAACGAATCAGACAGATGAATTAGCTCATCTCTGCGGATAAATGAGGAAATGATGGCTGTGTCAGGGGGGTGCAGGCAGCTGAAACCGAGCGCCGATCTCACTCTCCAGCTGTCACTGCGCAGCGCGCTGGTGTTTGGCGATGAGACCATTTTAGGCGTGGAACTGTGTCCTTTTCGCCGCCATCAGCATTGTGTGAGCGTGTCTGTCTGTCCGGAGACAAAGGCCGGCTGTAAATCAAGGGAGGATGGAAAGTCTGGATCTTTGTGGCTGCTGTTTGTGTGCCTGTTCTTTCTCAATAGTCGTGTATGTATGTGTGTGTGTGTGTGTGTGTGTGTGAGAGTGAGGGAGGGATTCCTTTCTGTGTCAATGAGCTTCTTTTGCTTTACGACTGTTTAACCTTTTCATGGGACACTTTACTCATTTGGTTGTGGGAGATGAGGGCGTGTCGTTTTGTCGCTTAGGAGGGATTTTAGAAGAGGAATGCGCGCTTTTCGCTGCACAGTCCTCACAATCCTCAGAGCTGATAAGGCTCGAAGCGTAAACATGGTGTTGAAAAAGTCACTGCTCGTGTTTCTGGGTCGCATCCGCAAACACGCCAGAACATCCCACACCACAGATGTGTTGTTTTACGTTGCTTTAGGCTTATTTCACCCCAATCTAAGCAGAAAACCAGCTCATCAACGCTTCAATACTGGGCCCAGAATGTTTGGTTTTTGAGAACTCTAGAGATCCAGCAGCTTGTAAAGTAACAACGATATTTAAAAAGCACCTTCTTGAAATTGCATTACAAAGAGATTCACAGACATCATAAGGCTGTGTTATCAATTCCAAACAATGAACCAATTAGCATTGAAATTACAACCCTTTAAGGGAGTTTAAAAGGCCATCGAGGGGTCATCATGGGGTCAAACAGCAAAGGGCCAATAAACTTTTGTGGCATGTTGTATTTTAGTTGTTGGAAGTAGAACATTGGACACAACTTCTCCTTGGGTTCACGTCCAGGCTACATATTTGTCAATGTCTCTGGACCTGAAGGACGAGGAAAGGAAAGACCCCTCTGACCCGTCTCATGTGAGCAGAAACTGGCCAGCAGCAGTCCAAGATGTAGGAAAAAGGGATCTAATGTGAACAGAAGCCCCTCAGAATCCCATCAGCCCACCCTGAGCCATGGTTCTGCTCGAGGTTTCTGCCTGTTAAAAGGAAGTTTTTCCTTGCCTGTGTCGCCTAGTGCTTGCTCATGGTGGGAATTGTTGGGTTTCTGTAATTATCTTCAGAGTAGGGTCTGACCTGCTCTGTTTGTAAAGCGCTGTGAGACAACTGTTGTTGTGATGTGGCGCTATATAAATAAAATTGAATTGAATTGAATTGAATTGAATCAGAATCGGCTGTGTAAATGCTGGTCCGGGATTTCGTGTCAGTATTTTCGTTCCCTTTCTGCCGCCATCGGTTGAAACTGAGCACTATTTAAACTGGATTCTGTTGAATCCAGCGCTCAGACGGGCCAGTCTCTGTTTTTGTCGGTGGATCCACTCGTGGCGTATCTGGCCCGTCTCCCATCACTGAGCGCATTCCCAAACTGGCTCCGTTTCTGGTCTCAAACCCACAGACATGTCAGACTGACCACACTGGGGGTGCCCCCCCGCTGAGAGCTGGACCCGAGGACTCCGCACCGACGATGACCTTTGGATCAGAGTGTCCGCTGCGTTTCCTGGACACGTGACTCATCGGGAAAGTGGGTCAAACGCTGCGTGGTGGGGTGTGAGGGAGCAGACGGGGGCAGAAAAAAACCGGCGGCTGGAGTGATTGCGACGATGATGGTATTGCTAGACTTCCTCTCCAAACCCCTGACTCCTTCCTCCAATAGGATTCTCACAGTTTAGGCGGTTGCCATGGAGAAATCCTGCCACGTTACAGTTGTTACTATGGGGCTTCATCTATCACTATGGTGCTGCCTTGGCAACCAAGTTCATACTTGGCAACCAAGTATGAACTTGGACTAATTTCCTCCTGGCTGGTCATTATTAAGATTCTCTCTAAAGATATCATTAACATGCTGCGAGGACCCATATTGGTTTTCATTATTTTTGTGCTTGATTTGAACATTCGAGGTCTGTGGAGTTAAAGCCGGAGTGTGAAGCTGATTTTTCCCATAGAGACGGAGGAAAAGTCGGCCAAGAAAATAGAACAGAAATGCAATGAATGAGGTGTGAAAGAAGGAGGTGAAAGAGCAGTCAGAGGCAGATAATAGGACAGTTGTGGATAAAAATGAAGAGGTGCTTCATTTTTTTCCCCTTAGTTTTGATTACAGAAACACTGATCTTTATCATTTGGCTGTGGGTTGGAATCACATTCCTCCCTGTCAAGGAACCACATACGGAGCAGAAGAAATGAAAACAGAAAGACGAGTGATTCTTGTTTGGGATGTTTGAAAGTTTATGTCCACGTCAGAAACTGCCGACGCGGAGCGAACACAAAGCCCCGGTTTGTCCCCCGAGCCTCGGGAATCTTTGCCCTGTTGCCCCTCGCAGCTTTCAGCACAGCTGCACTCGACAAGTTCACACCTGCAGAAACCTTTTCCAGCGCTCGGCATGGAGGGCTGGAGCAGATGCAGGCCCACGTTGTCTCAGTAGAAACCTTATCTCAGTCCGTCCTGAATGGAAGCGTTTCAGAAGCTCCAGTGAGAAGATTGTGCCTTTCTTCTCTGATCATTTAGCCCTGTGGCGAAACCTAGGCTGCAAGTGTTCGAACCAGTGATGCTCCCATGACAGCAGCCCTCACTCGTGCTCATCTCCTTTAGATGGGATGAAGCTTTGCAATTGCAAATCATGGACCCGTTGATTTGATCTGCTGGTTTAAAGTGCTCTCAGGCCCTTCTCTCAGGTGTTAAAGCTTTCCATCCACATTTATCCTTCATAACAGGAAGTAGAATCAGAAAAGCATACATGTAGGATAATGTGTAGATCTCTATTTTTTTTTCTAAATGGACGTCTTGTCAGAAATCAGATGCCTAATTGAAAGTTGTCCTCCGTGTGTAGCTGCTGGCTCACATCAGCTTGTGCATCGGTGAAAAACAGCGCACAGTTTTGCTTTTACTCCGAGAAACACTCACACTGATCAGGCTTCAGTGTTCCGGGCCGCAGAAAGGCCCAGCAAAATGAGTGAATTTCTACTGAAAAACCCACCAAATGTGTCAAGCCATTATTTCCCGGTCGTAATCTAAAGGGTGAACAAGTCGAAACAGGCAGTTCAGCTTCAGTCTGCTCTCATTTATCCCGCCAGTGACGAAATACCTGGCATCTCTGAGGATGGTTGGAGTTTTACGACTCAACCTTTAGGACCTAAAACTTGGGAAACTCAAGCCCATAAAGGCGGTAATGTCTCTGTCTCAGGTGTCTGTGTTTGCCTTTTGCTTGCTGTGATAGTTGTGTGTCTGATGCTGATAACACCCATTCTGATAACACGACACAATCCCACTGGCTCCAGTCACTACGAGTATTTTTATTGTGGTGAAACTCCTCAGTTGCAATCTGATTTTTTTTTCTTTTTTTCTTTATGGAGGTGATGACACAATCTTGTAATCAAAAAGGCAACAAACATGATTCAGCTGTGGGCCTGCCAGAGGTTACACAACCATCAGCTCCCTCATTTTCCCGCTCCGACCCATTTTTATTTCTTCATGTGTGCATAAGATCAACAAGTACGCTCCAAAAATCAGTTTTTCAGTTTATTTTCAGGAGCGTTACGGGTAGGTTTTAAAAGGAAAAACAAAGTCCCTTATACATTTAACCTAGATCAAGACCTAACAAGCCTGCAAAAGAGCACATTTTGCTCATAAACCTCGCACACAAACCAGGCACAGGGCGCTGAGGTCAAAGTTCTCACCTGCCTTAAAAGAAAAAAAAAACAGCCAATCTGGACAGGAGGACGTTTCAGAAGCCTCCTCCACAGACCTGCACGTCACAGTCATCGCTCCACTGAGGAATTTAACATAAACATGGTGCTAAATATGGACAGGCGGCCTTTATCTGAACTGTCCCGGCTCTGTGATCTTTCCCATCCGTCCTCCCGTACTCTCTGTTGTTCCTGGGAGTAAAGATAAACATCCTTTCTGCTTCTCACTCTCTCCAGTTCGGCCCCCTTTCTGAAACCTTTGAATTTATGCCTGCTTTTTTTTTGTTTATCTCAGCATCCAGCTAATTGGTTTGACCCCATTAGCATCCCACTTGTGCTAACCACCCTCTATCTCCTGTAACCACCGGCTCTCTCAGCCTGTTGTTTTTCAGGGTTATGGAGCACTTGTAGAGCAATAAAAAATATATTTTTTAAAACGCTTCCCTTTTCCAGCCCTTCAATGGCTGACTAACGTAGAATATTTGCTGTAAAGGTATTGTGTTACCACTGGGTACACGGACTAGACACAATATAGTGTGTGTGCGTGTGTGTGTGTGTGTGTGTAGGTGAGTGTGGGCTGCCAAATTTGATTCCAGCTGAGAGAGGAGGTGATGCGTTGGAAAGAGAAGACTGGAAAAGCAGAGAGAGGTGTGAGATGTGGCTGTAAAACAGGAGACAACACGTACAGTAACGCTTTAATGCTGCTCCTGCTTATTTTGTACTGATAGGAAATCAGTTTTGAGCCTCTTCATCGAAAATCATCTGTTTAAAATGGCTGTGAGGATTTAGTGTAATACACACATTTTACAGTTATTTATTTAAACAGAAACTACAGCAGGAAGTTGAAATAACCCTCAGGCAGCAGCTCAAACAACACATTTATGCACACACCTTGAAGAGAATACTATGAATCAAGCTAAATTAGCCGTAAAATGTTTAAATTTAAACACTAAAAAACGTAAGAAACTGACATTTTAATACCCCGAGGCATTGCCGGCTAAACTGAGCAGAAAGGTCAGTCAAAATATTTACAGCCAGACATGTTTGTTCACATATTTTCCCATTTCAGTGCGAGATCCAGGGATGGATAAAAGGGATGATTATTTGGGAAAGAGCTAATAGCTTCCTGTGCTTTTATGATCGTCTTGGTAGATCTTCAGACAAGTTGAGTAACTTTATGTCATAGTGTGCCAGTTTGAGTTGACAATAAGACAAAGCAGAGCATAAAACCTGAGCATGAAAGATACATGCTCAGAGGGTTTGGGGAAGGGGTGTGATGGTTCAATCCCGCACATGTTGGCTTTGCAAAGGAGGACCAGTGTAAAGCAAGGGATGAACATCTATATTATTATTGTTTTTATTTTTCTGAACCAAGCCATTTTTAATGCTACATGAACTGGAATCAACAGGCAAAGAAACAAAAAAACTAAAAATATAAAGAAAAAATCAAATAATTAAATAGAAAGAGAATTTTTTTTAAATAACTTTAGAGAAAAATGCCCATTCTGACTGTCCAGACTTAGTCTGTGATCATCCTGTTCTATCCTTAACTTGATAGTCAGCATAAAGTGCGTAACATTATTCTTTTTGAGGAACTTTCCAGGCATCAGCGTATATTTTATTTCGACTTGAACCTCTGAAAACTAATATGTGCTTCATTGTTGTTGCCGTAGTGCCCTGTGGCCACCAGGTGGCAGGCTTTATCATTCAGTTCAGTCTGAAAGTGTTCAAACTCGTGGGTCTGTAGTTTCCAACAGAGTAGAACAAAGTCGTGATTAACTTAGACTCTAGCAGATTTCAAATAACAGACCGTCATTACACCTTAGCCTGCAGCTCATGTTGTGTTGCGTGTGTGTGCGATAAGCTCTGAAGCAACAGTGATGCCGAGCAGGAAGTGTGCGAGCGCCTCGGAGAGTAACAACAATGAACGACCATCAGTGCAATCCTTCAATGTCTCCGTTTCTCACTTGATGGCGGTTATAATTGGACTGGGCCGACTGACTCACACTGGCATAATCCACTCACAACACACACATACTGATGCACACAAAGGCCATTAATCCAATGATCCACCGCCACGGGGTTTTCCCCTCTTCATTATTGATAAGGGAGCGTCAGGTGGGGGAGGTGGGGGATAACGCTGAGAAGTGTTTTTGTCCTGTTTGGTCCATCGTTTGGTTGGTTTTCCTCTCGCAATTTGTGTTACATTTACGCCACGTTTGGGTAGCATCAGTTGACACTGTGACGTGGACAATTTGGGAAAGATACAGGGTCACGGATCCATTGAATGTCGGTCCTGGCATATTTTACAACCCTGTTAAAATCAGAAGAAAAGCCCAAGATCAGCTTGAATTACTGAGAAAATGAATGAAACATGGGCGAGTGGGATGTTTGCGTGGCGTTGTGTGTGTTGTGTGAGTAAGGCCTGCGCTGTGTCACGAGCAAAAAAAATAGCAGCTTAAATCATGTTGTTGCAGCAATGTTTGTAGAAAATGAACATGTCAGAGATACGTTTTGTGTTTATGTAGGCTACGTGCTACATGCTAAATGCACTGTAACATGTACCATGTGACATTACAGCTGTGGCTCTAAAACTCAAATTTGAACGAAATTTGAACAGTCATGCCGGTGTTATTCGTTGGACGCTATTTTTTAAAACTACCCATATATTTAATTGCTAAAGTTAACGTGTTTCCCTTTTTACATCAATTACAACCGCTTAGAAAAAGTTCCATCTTTTAGTCAAAATCTGGTTTTATCCTGATAAGTGTGTTATATGTATCCTTTCCCCGTCATTTTGAACCTGTTGATGAGACGTTGTTTGGACCACTCCAAAAAGGGACACACACACGCACCCATAACTGCCAATGAGCTGGCTCTGATTGCCGGTAAAGCTGGATGCTTGTTGCTGCCGTGCTCTCACTTGTGGAGCGTGTGGGAGGACGACATCGCTCCGGAACAGGTCGAAGTTGCCCCTGCGAAAGGGGAAAAGGAGCCAAAAAGAGAGAGAGACAGAAGGAGCGTCTCTCCATCGCTTCAGCTCGGCTTCTTCGTCGGCTCCTCTCCGTATGGTGCGCCTGTGTGTGTGCCTGAGCGTGTGTGTGTGTGTGTGTGTGTGTGTGTGTGTGTGTGTGTGTGTGTGAAAGTGGGTGTGAGCTGCTGAGCGAGTTGGTCGCTGCGCGCTTTGAGAGTGGCCGCCACTCCACTCTGCTCCACTCATCCATGCTGGATTAAAAAAGCCGTTTTGGACTCACAAAACAGCTGTTTGGGACGCACACATTCTCCCAGCTGCTGCCATGAGTGAGGAGACCAAAGAGAGATCCACAGGGAAGTCGGCTCACCGCAAGAAGAAAGGAAAGAAGGTAAAAGAAGCTCTGGGTTTGACTTGGGTTTGTAAACAACGTGCTGTGGCTGCTTGGGCTGAAACACAATATTCATTCCTAGTGATTCAGACTGGAAGGGAAGGCTGTGATACCAGCGTTTTGTTTTGTTCTTTTAAAGAACAAAGTTAAGGCTTCATTTTTAAAATGATTCATTCCACGGATCTATTTAGCTTTTCTGTCTTTAGAAGGTGGTCCTTTGTTATAGCTGCCAGGCTTTGTGAAGATGATTTGATGTGCGTTGTCTTAGCAATTATCTCATTGGTCATTATAGAAAAAAAGGTAAATAAAATTGTGCTCACTGTAATTCTCTGCTTCAGGGCTCATAGTTTGCTGGCTTACTATTGAAGTACGTCAAACAGGAGAAAACGATGCACAATATGTGACCATATGTGTTTTTATTTGTGAGTAATCTTTTCATTAAAAAATAATCTGTTCAAATCACCATCAAGGCTTAAGCACCTGCTAATGCTTTAATATGCTCGGCGAGAGGAGAGATAATGGAAGATGGAAAAATAAAAAGCTGTGACGGGGATACTCGAGGGAGAGGTTAGACAAAAGGTAAAGGATGAAAAGGGAATAAAAGGCTGGAGAGAATAAAGAGCGGCATTGGAGAGCGAAATATGGAGAGCTGAGGAGCAGAAGTAGGAGAGGAGGTTAAACTGGGAAGAGAAGTGCGAAGCCAAGATCAGAGACAAAAACAGGGAAAGTCCAATCCATAGTCTTGGCTCTCGAGCTATGATTGATCCAAGTTAACCTTTTGCAGCGTTAAAACAAGAATGAGCCAGTACGGTATTGATTTCAGTTCAGATTAATGCCGAAATAGTCTTTTCACTGCAATTTTACCGATTAAAATGGGTTTCCTTTGCTTAGACAGAGATATCTGGATGTATGGGTCCGAATTTGGCTGCGTGTTTATGTGTGGCCATGCAGTGTTTGGAAATTTATGATGTTTTTAAATAATTTGTTGACAATGTTGTAAGTAGTTTAGATATATTCTGTTCTTAACACTCAACCACCGATGACAGACATGGTTCTGTCAACTCAAAATGTTGATGTTACCATCATATATGTTTAATTCATCTATCTTCTGACATTTTTCCACCTGGCTCCTCTTTGATCATTATATTTGAGTTATAGAAACATGGTTGATCAATATCTTTTTTCCTGTTTTCTTAACACCTTGAAAGGCCCATATACTCTAATGCAGAGTTTTATAAATAATGCTTGTGCGCTCACAGAGCTTGTTCGCTCAATTCTGTAGGAGGCCAGCTAGCCCAGTAGAGGCTAGCTGAGAACCTGCTATCAGAAAAGAGTCAAATAAAGTCTTACAGGATTCATACATTTTCAATTCATCATTAGTAACCAGATGTGGCTGTCATTTTCTTTAAAAATAAGTTGTTTTTTTAAGAATGAAGAAAAGACTTATGAATTTACAAGCTAACAAGCTAGTAGTTAGCTTAGAAACTGATTGACACAAGAAGTTCACAAAAAACAGTCAAATAAAAAGGAATCTTTGAACAATTTGAACATAGTTGTTTATTTTAGGTATCTTTAAATCTTTATGATTTTGTATAGAAGGTTTAAGGCTGTCTGGAGGCTTTATGAAGATAGATATAGGAGACCATTTCTATAAAGTTCTCGAAATTACACCTGTAGCTTGGAAACTCTGTTTACTCTTTCCCACTTTATCATACCTGTTGGGTTATTATGTCACTCTGGTTTGAAAATATATCCACTATACAGGTTAGTACGTACATCACGCTTAAGCTCACACAATTAAGTGCAAGAGTCCAGTCATAAATCCTGCTTTCATCAGGTTCATAATGCCTTTCTGTCTGTGGGCGGTACAAATCCGCTGCACCGTTGAAAGTCATTTTGATGATATATTGGCAGGAGGTTTCCCTATGTTGACAAATGGCAAACTCCAGTTGGATTTTTAATGGAAACACGCTGTATTTGGTGATGTTACTGTGTTTGGCTAAATCTGTGGAGCCATCCAGAGGATCGGGACCTGGAATTTTAATCACCCACGAGTAATTTATTATAGTCTAAATGTGAAAGTAGTTCAGGACACTGACTACCTCCCTTTTTCCTTTTTTTCCCTTCATAAGCAGGTCTGACTAAGCAATAAACTTTCACAGCTTGCAAAGCTTTGGGTTTTCAGTGCCACAGATGTATTTTCATCAATTAAGTAAAAAAAATGCGAAAAATCAAGGGAATGCCCTACAAGCAAAAACAGTCCCATCCGTGCTTTTTTGCGTGAGCTCTAAAGTGCGTCCAGTCTGTTTTTGGCAGAACCTTTTGCTATGGAAAGAGTGCTGGCTAAGCACCATCATTCTCCCAGATCCTTATGTTGGGTCAGCTGTTCTCGGTTATTTCTCTTGCACATACACTACAGCCTTTAATAATGCTCTGTAACAGGTGTCTTTTGCCCTCTCAGTGAATAAAGGAGGCAGCATTTGGTGTAAAGGATTTGCGGCATCTTTGAGTATCGGGACTAAGCTCTTTTGAAGGGAGCCGGCTTTGGACATTTATCTGTGTATGTTCCGCTGAGATTAATGGCCGTTTTTGTATTTTAAGGATGCAAGCAAGCAGAAAGGACAGAAGAAAGGGAGCTGGCGGAAAAGCACAAAAAAGAAAAAGAGGAGGAGTCCGAAAGGGTGGGGAGTAAGACATAGGTGCGATAAAGAAAAGCCCAAAAAATCCACATGTGAAAGGGTCAGGAGGAGAGAGAGAGAAAAAAGGGGGTAGTGTAAAGATAGGAGTGGACACAGAGAAAAGGGAAGAAAGACAAGAGCTGGAATGGAGAGCTGGCGATTCTTTTGTGAGCCGGCGTCTCGCCTGATGAGAGATGACTGTTGTGTCGCTGTGATACTGTGTAGAACAGACAGTCAGCCAGTGATGGAGGGAAAAAGAGAGACCAACCAAAGCAGATGAGCTAGATGAGTGGAGAGTGAAGTCAAGTCAAAGGCAAGAAGCCCAATGACTATTTTTGGAGAGAAACAAGAGGGTGGATGAAGAGATCGGTTGGCTGAGAGTGAAGAGGATGAAAATAGAGGAGGAAGGGAATTGAAGGAACGAGGGGCGACATCGACAAGATATAGAGTAATCGGAAAGGAAAGAAAAAACTAAACATGAGCTCTTGCTCTCCTGAAATGACTGTTGCCTCCACTCATCTACCTGTTGCTAAGGGCCTCTGTGGGGATGAAACACAGCAAAACCGCGTGGATGACAGGATGCGGGATGCGTATGAGTAATCCGGGAGCAGAGAACAACTATCACACTAAAGGGAGAAAGTGAGCGCTCGGATGTGGGTGTGTTAAAGGTGAGAATTATGTGAGCAGTGAAGATATGTAGCCGGGGAAACTTAGCCGTTTCTGTGGGCAGACCTCTGAAAACGTCCACGTGTCAGTAAACCCTGTGCCACTCGCTCTATTTCAGCCTGTCATGTTTCCCATTGACATAGATAATATGGCTCAGTGGGTCACCCTTTGCACATATTTGCACATCAATGTATACTTTCTTTATAGAAAATAAACTGAAAGGTCAGGTGGATTTTTATCTACATGAACTCTGCTGTTCACACATGAGAAGCTGAATGCATTTTTTCATGTATACATGGAAAACAAGCTCAATGAACAGAATAACTACGATAATTCAGTCTTTGAAATGCTTTAGATATCATACTAATACCAATATGATGATATAAATCTGTAAATGTGCAATGAGTAAAGGACTCATTAAGGAGCTCTGTAACATGTGATGATGTGCTCTTTATCTATGATTACCCCTTTAGAATTATTGTTATATCGAATAAAATTTCTTCTAACTTGCTAGAATTCAACCATTCAGAGACTGCTCCTTTGATGGCAAACATCTCTGTGTGCCGTAGCAGTGGCTGTGGTTTTGTTTTTAGGTCTCAGCCTGCGACTGTCAGACAAACGGCGGGGAGGAAAAGAAGGGCGAGCGTGGCACAGGGGATCCGAGCGCTTAGCAGGTGTGTTAATGGCCGTCGCTATGACAACCCAGGACCCGCTGGGAGACGGAGGAAGTGAGGGAAGCGGTTTGAAGCTGCCAAAGTTAGTCATCAGGTACAGAGAGCCTTACAGGAAACGGCCCGCTGGTTGGACGGTAGACGCCTGAACTTTAAATGTGAACGCGCTCACATCTGCAGCTCCGCCAACTGAACGTGATAAGCAAAATAACCAAAGTGATAGGCTGCCGTGTTTGGACTCGGCCATTTGGCACTTTGCGGCGCAGTCCAAAGGCTGTCGGATTGAGTTGTTAACTGAAGGAGACAGGAAGACGGCGTCCACTTCTGCAGGGAAATACAAGTTACAAACAACAAGAGATGCCAAATAATATCAAATTCACTTGATTCGACTGGGAATTATTGCTTGTCAGAAAATTATAAAACAACATCTTCAACAACAACAACTTCAAAATGAAAATTCTGGAATCAAATGGATATTTTATTTTATTTTACGTGGGTTTTTTTTGTTGTTTCTTATCCTACACTGTTAGTGTCTCAGCAATATAAAACTGAGATGGAGCCCATTGGCTGCTTCCCCCGAGGGACCTCAGAAGTGATGTTTTTTGCTTCTTTCACTGCTTCTTTGTCTGTGGCACTAACTCTGCTGTCCGCCACTTAACTGTGTGGCTCAAACAATCTCCGATCATCTCGATTATCTCAATAATTGGCTTCTTTCAGCTCTCAGAAAACAATTGAAAGAAATGTCATATCTCCGCATCCTGATGACAGATTGTGATAGTTTAGGGGGAGGCGTGTTGCCTGGCAGCCAACGTTGGTCCCAACAAAGTCGCAAACATGTGGCTCTATGTGCGTCGTAACAATATTATTTGTGTTCCATGTGCATCTTTAAAGAAAACAGGGCACCTAGAGTCGACTACGCCATTAACTGCAGTTTAAAATGATGCACATCCTCCCATTGAACACCAGAGGGCATTTATCAGATCCTGTAATGAACTCATCACACGGTGTAAGGAGAGAAGTCCACAGAAGGCCGTTGACAGGTGAAGTTCTCCCTCAGTAGTTGGTCGGGAAAAAGGGGAGCGAGCAGAGGACAGTAACGGAGAGCAGCGGTGCCCGTTCAGAGGTTGTGGTTTTTCTGGCAGATGGGCCGAGAGGACTCCTGCACGAGCAGACAGACGAACTCTCAGTTTCTTGCAGTTTGCGAGGAATGGCTCCGATCAAATGAGCGTCTCTGGTGTCGCGCCTATTAATAACTGACACACCCCTTCTAGGCGGTTGGGTTTCTTTTAGGACCAAAATCTGAAATTCAGTTTGTGTCAACGTTTTTTGTTTCTCCCATTCATCCCCTCATTTTGCATTTCACATGTCATAAAACTGGTTTGTCTCCCGAAGAACTCCACTTACCCTAATTTTTTAGTGTCATTTATAAAAGTTAGTGAACTATTATGTCACCATCCATGCGTTTAGATTGGACACGTTTAACACATTCTTTATCGAGGCTTAACAGCAAATCACAAGCACATCTGTCCACATCATAAGCAACACAGGATGTAATTCATTATATCTTAATCCTTTACTTTCTCATTTGTATTCTTTTAAATGGATGCAGCGAATCACAGCGGACCACAATAACTGGTTCAACAAGTCAGTTAACCCCTTTAGCCTTGTTTTTTGCTTTGACCGCTACTGACAACCGAGCCTAATGTTAGCTGCCTGAACCTCTACCGATGAGGGCTCATCTTGAACTTTCAGAACCAGGTTCAAAGATGTGTGAAAAAGGCATTTTTCCCCATTAAAAAAATCTAAATCGTACTAGCCGCTGGCTACCAAGGCCACTGTCTGAGATGCAGCGCTTTAATGTGGATTATCTTCTGTGTGGCGCAGCTCCCTGGGCCATGGGTCAGGGAGGTGAGCAGCACATGTATGCACGCTTTCCCTGTGTTTTTGTGCTGCTTTTAGTCAGAGAGGTGGACTTTTGCTTATGTAACATGACAGCCCACGTTCAGTCATTTTCTGCCCACACCCTCTCCAATGTCAATACCGTCAATGCTTCCAATAAGCATGAAGTGGTAGCTCCAACACCACTGATTGTCTGATTCACTCCAAACAGAGGAAAACTCAGATTTTATCTGAAAGTACATTTAAACATTTAAGAATTCATAATATGATTTGATACTATATGATGGATTCAAGCTGATCTGAGAAAGTTCACAAAGGTCTTTGGATGGATTTCATTTTTTTGGTGGTAGCTACATCTATTCTTCCACAAACAGAGCCCCGAAAGCTTGAAAGACAGTGCGTTGTCTTCTTTAAAAAGAAAAAAGTAAGCTTCATGTTTCCCGAAAGCGCAGCCAGAATCTGCTGCTCAAACTCGCATTGTTATTTTTTACCATTAAGACCAGCGTTTTCGTCAAGCTTTCGACATATTCCTGCATCCTGGTCTGAAATGAGGACCTGGAAGATTTCCTCATACTTCAGAGTGTACAGCTGGGTGGGGTCAGACAGGTTACCCTATACCGGGCTGTAATCCCAGCTGGAATGCCCTGTGCACAGGATTTTATGAGCACGTAGCCGACTACTCTACCGTACAGTTCACCATTCCTGCCGGGACAGACGGAGATATCCGATCAGTCCTCAAACAGCGTTACGAGCAACTGATAGAGTTTGGCCCGCTGTAGTACGGGTGCTGCGTTTCAGGCTCTTTCCTGAAGCAGGAAGTGTCGGCCGTGAGCTGTAACCTCACCCGGCGAAATGCCCATTCTAACATTCTGCTGGCTTGCTCAGAAAGTCGGCAACGCTATCCCCGAGTCACACTCTCTGGCTTCATATGAATCACCGAA
The DNA here is from genome assembly GCA_907169785.1 of Menidia menidia. NCBI lineage: Eukaryota > Metazoa > Chordata > Actinopteri > Atheriniformes > Atherinopsidae > Menidia > Menidia menidia. The sequence goes on along the minus strand of CAJRST010010001.1, from coordinate 1,871,553 downwards.
ATGAGAAAAAGAAGCCGAGCGCAGCGGCTCCGTGTCGGTCGGGACGGAAACTTCTTGTCACTTCTTCAGACTTTGCAAACCGGTGGCACCGGCTGACTTTTTCGTTGCCTCGTGTGGAGTGTTCGATCCGGAAACTGTGAAACATCTTGTCCTCTGTTTGATTGATCAAATTCCTTTTTTATTACACATAAATTATCAGGAAAAACAACCTTGATGTATTTAAACTTTTACATTTTTAACTTTCAATTTTATGCTAACATTGACCATTTGCTGTTGGGATTGTAAAAAAGCAGGATTTTATAATGTTCATAACCAAACAATAGCTTTAAAGGGGAACTGCGTTTGGTTGCAGTTTTACATTTTGCCACTAGATGTCACTGCATCCTGCATATTAGGCTTCATTAAGAATCCTCACACCTGGTGTTCAGCTACCAAATGAAGCTTTGTCAGGGACATGGTAGAAAAATGGCCCTCAATTTAAACGTCTGCTTATCACTTTTCTATATTTTAAGAGGATTATTTCAGCGTTTAAGAACACTCAGAAGGTTAGAGCTGCTTGGTTGACACACATTAGGAGTCAACAGTTTGGTTCAAGCACATTTTGAGTATGTGGACTTTTGCCTGCTGAGTCAACCAAGTGTCCTTGAGTCTAATTTTCCTCTGAAGACAAGTCCACTCGTAAATGGCGAATAAAGAATGATTTCACGAATACATAGGTTGAAAAAAAAAGACTGCACTTATGTTTGAGCGTTTGGAGTTTGGTTGAAGAAAATGTTCCTGTAACTTCCTTGTGTTCCTGCTGCATACCAGTAAAAGTATGAAGCAGGCTCAGACACACAGCACTCTGAGCCACTATTTATCACCGGGATATTCACCCTCCCCAGTTAAGTGTCTTTATAGATACCCCAGCCAAATACGCAGCACACAGTATAATGAAGCTGATGATATTCTTTGGGGTGAGAGTTCCTGGCAGCGTGGTCCTTTGGAGCCAGCATATTGTGTTTTTTGCTGAGGCAGCCGTGGAGCAGAATGCTGCGCTTGGCTCTATTTCTGCGACTTCACAGGAACAGGATGAAGCCCTGGCTGTGTTAGCATGACTGCCTCGGTGTGCCGGTCTCTGGTCATCCCCTCGTCTCTAGCTCACACTCGCACAAACAGAGAGTTTGTCTGGTGGTACTTGTTGGTCTGGACTTCAGGATTCGGTTACAAATCTACACTGCTGTGTATGACTTTTGCAAAAGGTGGCTGAAACCCAAGTCTCAGTAGAAGTAGATTGGCACTTTGATCTACTTCTAATTTCTAAAGAAATTATATCTGTACAGCTTTTACCAACATTTCGGTAATAAGGCTGATTAATAAAACATTCATCAACACAGTATTAGATCATTTGCCACCAGTCATGATCAGCTGCAGATAAATGAAGTGACATACAGATAAAAGATCTCTTGTGTTGTTTCAAAGAACACAGACACACCAACAGACTCTGACTAATCGAAAACATCACGAAAAGAGTTGGTTTGTTGTCACTTGTTCAGCTGACTCATCAACAGATGAAACAAGGGGCGGTTGAGTTTTTTTTGCAGGATTTGATCCATTTATTAAAAAACTGTATAACTAAGCACATTTATTATCACTTAATTTTTTTGAAAATGTGTTTATTCATTTGTATTGTGAACATGGATCCTGAGAGGCGTGACACAAACACCACGAAGCATGTGTTATGTCCACTTTTAGTTTACTTTTAGGAACACGATGCTCTTTTGCTGGCCACTAGGAGACAGCAGAAACAACTTGTTTTATGAAACGTTTTTTTAGACTTGAATGAAGTGAGCTTTTAGAGAAAAAATGTCCGATCAAGAGAGAGGTGGTTCCTGTGCGAGTAAGCTGTTGTTAAAATACAGTCAAAATGAACCTCTGCTGTTATTGCTGAGAAGAGGCTTTCTCAAAGATTACTTTTATGTCAAAGACTGGAGGAGTGGAAAATCTGCAGAAACGCCATATAGCCGGTGAATTAGCTTAATGTCAGCGGGACTGACTAAGCAGCGGCGGCCTCAGAAGGAGCAGGGGTTTGCAGAAAAAGCCTGCAGAGTGTCAGCGATAGATCACTGATGAGTACCCGCACCAGCAGAAGTTCCACTCAAATTCATTTACTTTTGGCTTTAGTCTTCAGCCCAGAAACCCACCGGGCACAAGATAGAACACTACCTTTCTATGTCCAACCAATCCAAAGCCTTTAAAGGTTATTTAAACGATGTTAACTCATTCGATCAACATCCGAGACGTGCAGCATTCACACAGCCGGAGCGCACATGAAGAGAACGATTAAAGGCATCGCAGCTTCCTGTTGGTACTGAAAACTCTACTGAAGGATGATGGGAGGGCTCAAACCGAAAAAAGTCTGTACAGTTTGGCCAGAAACTTCAGAAGAAAGCACCAAATTGGGGGTCCATTAGGGGTCCGAGTCCCGTCACTGGGGCGTTTTCTGTTTGTAAAAGTACAAATGTGAGCTTTGTGGTCCAGCATTTAGCCATACAGCGCACACAAGAGAAAGTAGACATGAATGTACTGCTATCAGTGTTTGGTGTGCACAACCTGTTGCCTCATTGCCTGGGCTCTCTCCTTCCTTCAGTCTATTTAATTTTTAAATACACGAGTTACATTTTTTTCTTTAAGATTATTGATTTTTGAAAAAGAGACAAAAATAAAAATCCTTCCTTGAAAGCAGTCACATGCTGGCCTTAAAAATTCAAACCAGCACAGTCCAAATGGAGATCAATCTGCTTTTTTAAAGCCGAATGACCAAAAAGACGCTCAGCACATTAAAAGGAGATATGAGCTCAGGGGCGGCTCTCTCATCGAGGCTAAGTAAAGCCGTCAGACGGTAGCATGATTAGGCTGGTGTGACCGTGTAGTCATGGCAACAGCAGTGCAAAAAGGATGATGTAATCATGTTCGAACATCTCTATTTCTTGCATTTGCCACAGAGCGTATCTCACTTTTTGTTCCTCTCCCTTTCCCTGGTTGATCTTTCTCTCCCTACTAAACCGAGTTATTTGCTGTACAACTTTCTGTCTTTCATTAATAACATCTGTTCCCTGTTTCTTTCTCATCTTTTTTTTATCTCCCCCACCCCCTTGCCCCCTTGCACCACCATCTCCCCCTTGACATTTCTCTGCTTGCCATTTTATTCCCCAACAGAGAACTGTTTTTTGTCCTTTCACATACACAGTGCGTTCGGTTTTATGGATTTATTGTTTGCTCAGAGGTTCAGACTTGGTCTAACGGGTTTTGTTTTGCTTTATAAAGGGATTTTTTTTACGAATTTAGGGCAAGTTTAGTTCATGTTTGATGAGATAAAATACTATCCATATGCAGATAGACAAATGCATATTTTACAAACATCTCTTTGAGTAAAGTGCCAGAAAAAACAATACAATTTGAATTCTGTGTTAATGCAATCAGAAAAAAATGTGTTCTATAGTTCTTTTACATTGACCAAGTACCTAATATTTGCCCCTTTTGGGGCATTTATACTGGTTTGTGATAAAAAATGATGCCACTGCGTCACACAACAGGGAGTTTCTAACAATAGCCAAGACTTCAAGTCAGATGAGAGTGAAGATGCTGCTGGAACAAGTGTTTCCGACCACTGAACTGATTAAATCTGCACCACAGACTATGAAAGAAGGACGAATCCTGAAAGATCTTCCCCATTGGTTTCTGAACTGCTGTCTTCAGGTCTGGAGTTCAACTTTCAGCTTTTGACATATTGGATTTTTGGGGTCAGTGTAACTCCAAGGAGCATTAATGTCTGAGGATTTGCTGGATATACAAGAAAGCCATTGTAATATGCAAAAAAAAAATCCTTTAATTGAAGTATTTTTACACCTAAGGTGCATCAACACCTTTTGGTGATTACATTGCTTTCTGTATACAGTCCAAAAATACAGTTTGTACCTTAAATAATAGAGATTGATGACCCCATGACTGAGGAGCTACGGTACAATGTGGGCTGTGTACCATGGGAAATTCAACCATGACTCATTTTTAACCCCTGGGGCCGATATTCCCGAACTTCTTTTTTAGCTGGCTCATGTCTGGTAAATGATGGACCTTTTCTGTCATACGTTTCATCGTTTGAATTACAAAAGCGCATAAAGAAGTTGGATGTGACGGTCTGGTTGGAAGCTCAGGAGAAAGAAGGAGAGCGATCTCTGGTAACTAATTTGTCTCATGGTTCCTGAATCCTGAAGGAAAGAGGAAGAAGTGCGGTAATGAAGACGAGGAGTGGCAGACGGCTGACGGGGGTTTCTGGTCCAGAGCGTTAAGAGAACTGGCAATGCCTGCTGGAAACACCCAGCCTGTTCCTCACACGCAGCCGTGCAGAATCAGCTTCACGAGGACCACGTATGCTTCCACTTGGTCTTCGCTGTCATCAATCATGTCGCGTGGCAGCTCTGCGGCTAAACTGATCTGCTGGCGTGCGTGTGACACATCAACGCTGTCCCTTTCCACCAACAGGCCGCACGCCACTATCATCAAAGGACCAGCTCCTTCCTTCTGTTTTTTTTCTGCCGTTTACCGCGGAATAAGCACAAAAGCAGCACACGTGTGCAATAAAGTCATTATTTACACAGTTAATTACACAGTTCCAGCACAAATAGGTGCAAACGCAATAAATCCCATTAGGCTCGCCGCTCGGCGCTCTGAAAGCCTGAGGTGTCTAAATCTGACCTTGTGAAAATGCGCGTGTGTAAAATGTGTAAGATTTCATCAACTGTAAAAGTCTGGACACACGTAGTCAGAAGCTTTTCATAGCTTTAAGATGTATTGAAAGTGTCACTTAAAACGGCCCGAGAACTAACTCAAGGAGCTAAATAATGTAAATTCTTTATCATTCCCAAGTAAATACACCTCTGCTTTGGCCCTGATAATGCTAGCACGAACTGGTGTTCGGACACAAAACAGAGTTTGTGTCCATCACTGGATCCCAAAGAGCACAGTAAAATAAACGCCCCAAAGTAGTTTCAATATGTATATAAGATTTTAGCATCAATGTGCAGTTAAGAGTGGTCAATATTTTCTATGTTACTGTAAATTTGATTGTAAATTAACATCACAGCTGCCCTTCATTTTTTAGAGTAAAAAAAAAAGAACGATCTCATCTTAACTGTGACATTATTCTTTATTCTGTCACCTTTTCTGTCTTTATTTCCCTCATCTCTGCGGCTTCCCTTTTTTCACACCTCTCTTCTCATATTTTCTTGCCTCCTTCACCTCCTCCTACCTCGCCTTCCTCCAGTGGCCACATGCCTGCTACTTGACGTGTTGCCATGACAGCCTGCCAAGGTGTCACCGTCAGGGTCGCCGGCAAACTTCTACTGAGCATGCCCAGCAGAGCCGGGTCAGGATACCCGTCCTGAAGAGAGCGCGTCCTGCTGGGTTCGAGTATGCTCTCCATGTGGGGGAGTGTGCATCTGTGCATAAAGGAGGGATTAGGATGAGCCATCAGCGTCTATAATGGAGAGTGCATATCTAGTTAACCTTTATAATGTCAGGGAGGCTTGTCAGTCCGTGTGGATTGGATTAGACAAACCCCAGCCTCGGCGCGCACGTCCACATCCTGAAGACCAGAGCCAGTCGGATCTGTTCGGTTTATCAGATATGATACCAGTTTGTTTTGCCACTACCGATGAGACTCAAGGGCTTTAACAGCAATTGTTCAGGCTAAATATTTTATTCAAAGTGGTTCTGTAACTGGGTTTAGATAAGGCAAATCGAGGAAACTTGCTGTATTTTTTTGGTGTAAAAGGTGAATCAAACGTGTTTTTGTCCTCCACGATACATCGATATCCGGCTGCACGATGTCATTTTAGACATGAGGATATCTGCCTTGACTAAAACGTCTGCCAAAAAAGTCAAAGGCTGACATATTTATTCATCCTTTTAGTTTTAAACAACAGATTTTTGTTTCCTTTCTCAAATATTCTCTCTCACTTTGACTTCCAGGCTTTGTCAGGCTTTTGTTCTAAGTGCATTTTCTGAGGTCTGCTTGCACCTGACACGTACAACTCGCTAGGGACAATACGGCGCTGTAATCAGACCAAACTGTGCATCCCATCCAGGTCTTTTTGCACATCCAAAAGTCTCCAAAGTCTATGCCAAAGGTTGTGTGTATTCTGTCTGGAAACACTTGAGTGACAGTCTGGGTAGTGTTTTCCCGAAGTTATCGAAGATGTATCTTAGAAGCGGTTGAATCATCTAAATGCTTTAATGCTATATACCTTTAAAGTAGATAAAGTGTCTTTGTTTTTGTTTTTTCTCCAGAAAAACAGGTAAAAATCTTCTTTTTTAAATACAAAATACATTTATATGTGCCATGGTTTTAGGATTTTTTACATTAAATCGTTAAATCATTTTATCAATAACAGGAACCAACGTGGAACATTGATTATTTTTAGTGTTTTTGGTTGATTGTTGGAACATCCTGTGTTTGCACGGCGAGACCCTCCCCCTCAGTGCGACCTATCTGTTGCGGCGGAGGGACGCGGAGACTGAAGGAGCGTGATGCGGTTTGATTGGGCCCCGGCACGGCGAAGGGATACTCTGCTCGGAGGTGCTATTTGTGGCTCGTGTATGCGGTTGCCGTGGAGACAGCTGGCAGAGTGCCAGCGGAGGACCAAAGCTGACCCCAGACAGACAGTCAGTCAGTCAGTCAGTCAGGGTGAAATAAACCCCCCCGAACGTTACCGACGGACTCTGATCTGTCCGGGGTGAGGGCCTGAGGCCTGTCCACCTCTGTCCAGGCTCCCCTCGTTGATTTGCCGTCTTTGTCCTCTGGTTTGGCCTGGGCGGTCAGCAGGTGAGCTCATGATTTGTTAACAGAACTCCAGAGTTTAAATGGGTCTAGATGCCGACCTTTCCGGTGTGTCCCAGAGCCCCTTGTTCTCATTATAACCGACAGCACAAACAATTGTGTTATAAAAGTAAAAGGCTTCTCTCTGTTTCATTCCCCCCATCCTCTGAGCAGCACACTGACCTCAGGCCCACCTGTTGAGTGGCAGTCGGCGTAATCAGCCTCCACGATGGAGAGAAACTGATCCTCTCGAATTTCCTTCCAAACAAACATCTACTCTACACTCGAAAACCTAAATTGGGTTTACGGATACCAAATAGACTTCTTGAAGTGTTTGAAATCCAGAGCCAGTGTAGAGTTCATTTAGGAGAGAGCAAAAAAAAAAAAAAAAAAGTGGTCCAGATATTAAGAAATCCTGCTGGAAACGGCTTCCTGTGCTTTTATAACCTCTGTTCTATGTTCTAAAAAGCAATTAGTTCACTTAACGAAACAACGGATTGAACGTGAAAACGTCAGGTTGTACTTTTTTGATAAAACCTCGAAAAGCTGGTTGTAAAATGTGCAGTCTCCTCCCCCAAAATGTCCCCGGTCACACGGAAGTGGAGATCAATCAAAGCAAAGACGCAAACCTGGGGTTCAAACCCGATTATCGGGCTGTGCTTTGATATTCGAGACGGGAAAGGCTGAAGTTCTAATGCCCGACCCGGGCAGGTCGGCTCTACGATGGCTGCTCAACAGTGCTGCTAATGGATATTTATCTTTTTTTATGGACTGCCAGGGATAGCCGCGCCCAAACCCTCTCCCCGAACATGATCTAATCTCCCAGGCCGACCCTGCAGGACCGGGGCCGCCAGCATCCTCCAGCAGGAACTGCAGCACGTATTACGGTGCCTCTTCAGCCTTATCCAGTCGGGGCCCATTTGCAGTGTGCTGTGTCAGATATCTGGACTCTGCCTTGTCAGTGTGAGCGGAGTGAGAGGGGGGAGAAATAAAGAGAGTGACGGAGACAGTAAGATTTCAGACAGAGTGAGGAGGGAGCCGGGGGGGGAAGGAGGCCATGTTATGTCCAAATGATAAGAGCATTTCTTTGACATGACAGCTGAGAACTCCTGGAAGGACTGCACTTAATATCACAGCCGGCAATACAAGATTTTTGCCGTTCAAATGGATTTCCAGAACAATCTGTTGAATATATGTATTGAATTTTCATTTTTATAGCAACAGCTTATTTGAAAAAAAAAAAGTGTATTCAAAGGCAACAAAACACTGGAAAAGATTGGAAACCCATGATATTCACAACCTTACAAGGCCTGGGTTTTAAACCATTGAGCTCAAACAGTTAGACAAGTTGAAGAATGACGTCTTTTTTAAGGCTAAAAACAAACCAGCGTGTAATAACCCTGATCTTGTGGCCCCCACAGGCAGCCCGATATTAAAAACAGACACACTGCAGTGGGAATGGCGTTCCCGAATCCCCAAATGTAATTAAGATTAAAAAAGAGGGGGGAAAAAGAGAGACATCCTTAAAGATCCCTAAAGAAAAGTCACCGGAAGATGCTGGTTTAAGAAGGGACTGTTTGTATTCTGCTACAGGAATCTCTTCCTGCTGCCTTAATCTAACGGAGTGATGATGTTGACAGACGAGCCTCATTAGCTGAGACTCTGATTGACATTCTTTAAAGTTGCTGACTTTTAACATCTCAACTATCCTCCCTTCATAGCCCTCACATACAAGTACATATGTTGACCTGACAGGCCAAATATAATCCAGAGAGCATATTGTAAAGGGTCCTTTAACAGCTTTCCTCATTAAAAGATGTCAGAAAGCATTCCGGGAAATCTGGGTTTAAAGACGGAAAGACCAGAAGCAGCTCAGGACCTCATAATTACTTTGGACTGGCTTGTAATGTTCTGGTATTTGCAACTCTTTTGTATGTAACAAAAATACAAAGAACAAAGTGAGTGTGATATTGATTATAAGAAGTTGTTTTTTAGTTCTATAGGGGGAAATCCGTTTTTTTTTTCTCTTCTTCCAGCTCAGCGCAGCTTATTTTTGTGTGTGTGCGTGTGTTTATGAAGTTGTGTTGAGTCCTGCTCTGGCTAAGAGGGATTTTCATCCAGTCAGCATATAGCTGTGAACGTGTTTAATTGGTTTGTGCTGCATCCATACCTGGATTTTGTCCTGCAGCGCCATCCGAGCGCCAGCATTTGTGGGTGTGAAGTCTTCGCTCTTCACAGCTTGTCTGAATGATCTTAATTGATTCTAATTTGATTTCCTTGCCTGTAGTGTCAGCATTTTGCACTGGCTTCATTGTTCGGATGTATACAAGGTAGAGACATTTTCATGTTTATTGGGCTCTAAGTGGATTAATGGCTCTTGGAAAGTAGCTGTATAAGGACTTTTGTTGGTACCCTTTTGGGTCTTCAGTTTGAATCCAAACTCATTTATTATACTGTATATCATACATTTAAGACCCATAATTTAGCAACGAATATTTTGAATTAGGATGGTGTGGTTAGTACCATTGCCTCACAGCAGGAGGGTTGTGGGTTCAAGTCCCTGGGAGAACCAGGACCTTTCTGTGTGGAGTTAGCATGTTCTCCCTCTGTGCCCGCGTGGGTTCTTTCCGGGTTCTCCGGCTTCCACCCACCATCCAAAAACCTGCGTGTTAGGTTAATTGGACTTTCCAAATTGCCCTTAGGAGTGAATGTGCGTGGTTGTTTGTCTTTGTGTGTTTATATTTGTGGCCCTCCGATCGACTGGCAGACCGTCCAGGGTGTACTCCACCTCTCGCCCTACGAATACTGGGATAGGCTCCAGTCCCCCCGTGACCCCTTTTGGGAATAAGCGAATCAGAAAATGGCTGGATGGATTTTGAAGTACTAAAATGAGAGTATTTGAAGTCTTACATACTAACTGCAGCACATGTCATGTTCAACTCCAGAATTCGCAGTATGATTATGACATTCGCAGAACCGGGTGCACCTGGTCCAATCACTCATTTAAAGCTGAGGGTTAATTAAAGTGCAGAAGTACTTCAGGGGAAAGCTAAGTCTTTCTCTATGAACCTCAAAAGCATCCTCCAAATTCAGCCTTTGTTCTCGAATGTGTGACAAAAACAACAGAGGCTTGCTGCTTTCTTCTGTGTGAGGGTGCCTCTAAGTGATCACAAGGTGAACTGCATCTGAAACCCATAATAGTCACTTTGTGATACGCGCTGACTCCAGAACGGAGCCCCCACACACACACACACGCACACACACACACACACCGGGACCATCGCTCGGTTGACGGCGGGTCAGAGGCTTTAAACTGGCCTCACTGTGACTAAAGCTGGCCATTTCTGTTGACCTCCATTTTTACACCTCCCTGAAAGATAAGAATCTGTTCAGAAAAAGTGATGATGCTCTCTGACCACCAGAGGGAGCCAGACACCATGCTAAAGCACCTGTGTTTGGACGCGAGGGTCCTCAGTTCTTTAGCAGTTAGCTTAACAGTAAAGTGTCAATGTTTGAATGGTGCTGTTAACTTTTCATGCAAGTCCTTATGAGTCCTTGTTAGTTTAAATATTATATATGAGGTTAAATGTGGAATAGTTCATATCAAACCACAACTTCTTTTTCATCAGACTTTTTAAACCCATCAGTTGCACTTTAATTGATAATTTGCTAATTTGTCAGTCAGTGTGCCCCAAATCATAGGAGTGCTACAAAAACAATAAATAAACATTTTTGATAGTATATAATCCATAAAAAAGTAAAGCTTTTTACACAAAAACAACCACTGCCATTGAAAAAAATATTACTAGTTTAAACATATGAATAAGTAACATTTCTACATTAATTTGTGCTTTTAGAGAATTGTTGTATTATTCTTAATCTTCTTAAAAACATGTTTAATTATTTTATGGCACTCCAGCTTTTTAAAAAGGAACACTTGCTGCTTTTTCTTATTTTCTGTCATTACTAACATAACATAACATCACCAACATAACTCAAAAAGCTCCTGATTAGTTATATCTTTAGGTTAACATTTGATATTAACGAAAGTGTACGATCCCCCCTGCTGTTTGTACAACGCTCATCCTCTCAGAGAGTAATATTGTCTCTTCCCTGTGGAGGCCAATAACTCACCCTCCGCCTTCATGTGATTAGCTACAGCTTCATGGGTATGTGCACTGAGTAGTGAGCTGCAGGCAGCCGCTAACAAAGCTGCGGTTGGATCAGCCGCATTGAAACAAAGGGACTGATACCAGAAAAAAAAAAAAAAAGCACCAGGAAAGAAGTGAGCAGATTATGTAAGACGAAATACACACACAAAAAAAGCTCTTGCTACTTGCCAGGATCTCTTGGTGCTGACCCACATCTTGAGCCTGACATTTTCAGAATATGCCGATTCTACTCTTAAGAAACACGGTCAATGTCCCTTTAAATACATCACCAGAGACTTGAAGCCAAAGTCATAAACCCTTAAAACATCCCATCTTTTGTTAGGATAGTTTAAATATCTGATCCATGTTGAAAGAAATCACCTGCTGCTAATCCCTGTTTTAGGACAGACAGGAGGCCTTAAAGGGCTAGTACATCTAATTCATAAGCCGCTATTACAGATGGAGATAATTAAGGATTAGTCCGATAAATCCTCACCGAAGCCACTGCCTGACAGATGCCTTATTATATTGCAGTAAGTGGAGTTTGGCTGGTGATTACTGTAGATCTAGGCCCGGGGTTGGGCAGAATTTCTGACTTAATGGAACATTTTTCTTTCGGATGTGTCCAGCTTATTAGGCCGCTTCAACACGTGCTTCTTCAAACACGTCCAGACCGAGGCGGAGTGGAGCGCAAATGTTTTTAATGACTGAAAATCGAGCGGCTCGGGTTGCATTACATCACATACTTCACTGTTATGTGAGAGCCTTGCAATTTTTTAACAAATGATTAGCGTCTAAGCGGGAGATCTCAGTCTGGTCTGAGCCTCGAACAGCTGCTATAAGAACCGGTACAGCCTGCAGATGTGCACACCTGTAGCTGGTAATGATAAGAAAAGTGGCCCACCGACTCTTAAAAGTTAGCATGCGCCAAGAAGGTAATGAGGTTCAATCCACAGCAGCTGCTTCTCCCGGGAAAAAGCAATGAGAATATTGGTTTCATCAATCAATTTTTATTACTGAGAGATTAGCCACATTTGTGTTTTCGTTGCAGGCGTTTGACACACAAAGTGTACAGTAGAGAGTTGTTGATGCCAGAATTAGCCGTGGATGTTTTATTAAGAAGGTGTACTGGCCACAGGCCCACAGACAGTTACTGATGTGAATGAATAAATAAAGGCCAGCAAAACAACTCTAAAGATATACAGAAAAAACTCAAGAAGGATTGATAGCGTCTGGAAGTGGGAAACAAATTGCAACGTAAAAAGTCGAAACACAAAAAAGCTGATAAGCATTGAGAACAAAATAGTACAAAAACGCAAAGCAACTACATTTTCATTTCAAACTACATTAAAAAGACAAAACAAGAGAATCCTATAAAAGGGCAAAACATTAAAGGAGGACAACAACCATTCTAAAAAGTGGCAAGGCACACAAATATATCTGCACGGATGAAAAATGTTGATGAAGACACCAAAAAACCACAGAGAAAGGAAAGAAGGCTGAAAATAAATTAAAAAAGCATCACCACTTATACTTAAACAACGCCTTAATATCACAATAAGAAGTGGTGAAACCATCTGATACTGAGATTCTTGCTACAAAGAGACACGACAACGGTAAAAGAGACGCAGAGCATAAAACACATCTGAAGGTTTGCAGATGTAAATGTGTGTATTCTTTGGCCCACACCCAGAGGAATCTATCTGGGACACGAGCTGCAGAGCAGCCCGGCTGTAAAACCCACAGGTTCAGAGAAGATCAACCCAATTCCTGCGCCGTCATCCTCAGACTTCCTGCACACGGTAAATAAAACCCTGCCCCTCTTGTCTAGTGACTGGGAGGACATATGTAGTCTTATGGTTTAAAAAAACGAGATGGTAAAGGCTGTTTTTGGTGAGTAGACATCTTCCATGTCCTCTCCTCTGTGAGTTCCATGTTGTAGGTAGGTCCTTCCTTCATGGGGCTGCTCTGCCAAACAGCCAATTCCAAGCCTCCTCTGATATCACATGTTCTGCTGGCCGTCTTCCCACCCCTCTCCAGCGTTGTTAATATTCAGTCGCTGCGATCTACTGACAAAGATCATCTCAAAGCTCCTCACACATTCAGGCAAAACACAAAATGAGGAATGTGCGATGGCTATTTCTCCTCTGACTGGGGGTTGGACGCCATCGTGCTCTTGGATCCCAGGTTGCTTTAGGCATCATTTGTTTGTTTTTTAGCGTTACTGTGCTGAAAAGAAAAAGAAAAAGCCCCCCCCTCAGGAAGCAGAGGAGATCTTTTGCTTCTCGTTAATTTAATGCTGATTGCTAATGCTTCCTGGAAAGTGTCTAATAGCCCTAAAGGTACATCATATCCCATCAAGTCTGATCAAATCGGGGTTTTATCAATTATAGATTAGTATTTGAATAATTCATCCGTGCACAGCAGCCTGCATGCACCTTTCACATTCCATCTAAAAGTTAGTGGAACATTTTTTCCGTTTACAACAGTACATTACACAGTTTATATCTATCATATGTATAAAACGATATTTGTAACCAGCATTTTTCCCACTGAGCCTCAATAACTATTTAGACCAAATCTTTGGATGTTCTTGGCAGCAGAAAGGATAAAGCAGCCATTCCAGCAGTTTTTTTACTTCTGTCTCCACGTTTCTCATCTTCTGCCTCATGTGCACGCGCTCATACATTTGACCGACCATTAAACGACGCAGCTTGGTCGGTCCAGTTTGCCTCAAAGTTGTAGGATGCCTCTTTATGGGAATTGTTACCTTTGAAGGTTTTGGGGCATGAGAAAATCCCTGGAGAGGGATCGTGTGTCTACCCTCTGCCCTGGGAAGTCCTGGGGATCTCCCACGAGGAACCGGAGACCTGTTAGCTCTGCAACCCGACCTCAGATAAGCTGGTGACAAAGGATGGAGGGGCAGAGAACAACGGGATGGAGGATTTTTGAGGGTCTGAAAAAGGCAAAAACAGTCATTTCTACCTGAAATGGCTGTTCTACTCTGGGTTGTGTTGGAGATATTCCGCAGATTCTAATTAAAGGAAACCATCGGAGCAATTTAAAAGATTTCCGTGGCTGTTTAGAAGTGTTGGAGTTTGCCTTTAAAGCAAAGTCATTTTGATTGTTACCAAGCAAACTTAGTGGGGCGAGGTGACTGGGCTAGCAGAAGAAAGGGATTGGGGCACAGTTATCTGGGAAAATGCTCCTCTGGGAAATCACCGGGGATTATAACCAACAGTTGTGCATATGCGGGCTGACGGTCCATTCCTGCTGCTCACTTTAAAATCAATTAGCAAAAGACTCTGGACCTGAGGGGCTTAAAAACAGGTTGGACCTAAGCCGCATCTTTTCATAGAATAAATAATCATATAGCATTTTTCACTGCCTCTCATCATATTGTGTTATTCATATTTTTCATTCTGACTGGTTACTTTTGTGTTCTGCTGGAAGACTCTGCGTTTGGTTTTGGGTGTTTATCTCTGATTCATCTAAACGTGGTGTTTGGGTGTAGCTGCGAGAGGAGAAAAAAAAGCCAGCGGGGAGACGGAGGGATGCAGAAAAAGAGGCTGAGCAATGAAGTTTGATAACAGGAGCATCGCGGCTGCTCACACGGGGCGCGACGTGATCCGCGGGACCCCCGTTGTGTGCTTGTCCTGTTTGTGAGGTCTCATCCTCCCTTTCTCAGTTTTTTATCTCTCAGCCGTAGCCAGCTGGTGCTGAGCAGAGGTATTCATCCATTCCTACTCCCTCCTTTTTTTTTTCTTCTCCCTGCTGTCCCAGCCGCTCTCTACCTCTCTGCCCCCTCCTTTTCTCCCCCCTCCCTCCTCCTCCTCCTCCTCCTCCTCCTCCTCCTTCTATCTCAGCCGACAGAGGAGAGGTCCTCTGTCATTTCCCTGCTGTTCATGTGTCCCGGCGAGGATGGCTGGTGGGCTCAGGTGCAGGCAGCAGAACCGGCGCGTTTACCCAGAAAACAGAGCTCATTCCCGGGCCAGGGGCTGACGCTTGAGCCCCCTCGGACCTGGAGCACCAAACCTTCCCGGATGGACTTCTAACTGGCGTTTTTTTTTTTTGTACATATATAATCTATAACTTGTTGGAAATTTCAACTCTTTGTGGATTAGAAAGGTTCAAAGGATTTTTTCTCTTATTTTTTTGCCATCTGCTCCAGTTGTTTTATCCTTTGAGCTCCAAGCAGTAGAAGCGGCTGGTTCATCATCTCCGGGTGTTTTTTGAGGAGCCTGGCAGATTTTTTTCTCGTCCCACTCTGGATGGCTGCATCTGCACGGTGCGGCTAACTGCTGACGGAGAAAAAGGAACAAAAGAGGGAAATTTTGAAAAAGGGAGAGAAGTGGAAACTCCCCTGTAGACAATCTCCCTCTCACGCACCTTCTCTGACAAAAGCCAGCTGAGAAGAGGAGGAACAAAAAAAAAAAAAAAAAAAAAAAAGCAGACAAACAATCAGCAGCTCAGAGGAGAAAAAAAAAGAGGGGACATTTTGGGTCGGCTCCATCCTTCCCTCCACTCTTCCCCACCTGCGTGGATTAATTGGGCTTGGAGCAGCATGGCGCACGCCGCCTCGCAGCTGAAGAAAAAAGCGGACGAGAACCTCGTCGCCGCGGAGGAGGAGAGGGAGAAGGAGAGGAAGAGGGCGAAGAAGCGGCTGCGGGAAGTGAAGAAAAAGGTAGAGAAGGAGGAGGAGGAGGAGGAGGAGGGGAGGAAGAGGAGTTTTGAAGGTGAAGCGGAGAGCGGCGGGTGACAGATTGAGTCGGTCTGGTTGAATCTGGGAGCTTCTCTTTTGTCATGATGCAGCCTCACACAATCAGACACGCTCGCACACAACGCCCCGCGGGATGTAGGGGGCGGGGGGGGGGGGGGGGGCCCCCCGGGGGGGAATACGGGGGGGGGGGGGGGGGGGGGGGGGGGGGGGGGTGGATGGGTGAAAAAGACAGAAAGATGGATGAGCAGAGAGTGCGCGCAGAGAAAGAAAAACAGCATCAGATATTGAGGACAGACAGTCTCACTTCTTTTAAACCTCATGAACTCAGAAGCTTGTTGTTGTCTTTCACAATTAAAATAAAAAAAAAATAGCATCACCGGCACAGCGCTCTCACTTTGGGAGGCTAATTGTTTTCCATAAAACAGCCCCTCAGAGGTGTGCAGCTTCCCATTAGTTGTTTTTCTGGGGTTCGAATCCCAGCAAAAAAAAACTTGTGGCGTGGGACGCGTGGATGGGCTGTGGGCCGCACGCCACGGTGGTCACGCCCTGCGGCTCGCTGCCGGCTGACCGTGCGTGCCCCCCCCCTCCCCACACCCCCCCACACACGCACGCCTCAGTGCAAGGACAAAATTAAGCCTTGATCTCTGACACGCAGACATCCTAAAGGTGATCGATAGGCCTGACTGGGGATCAATATCGGCTCCGTTTCAGTGACGGCTTCATTTGGCCAATTGGGGGCTTTTTAGCCGAGCTGGACGCTGATGACCGCTCGCGTAACTTAGTTGACCTGGGTGTGTTTCCGTGTGTGTGTGCGGGTATTTTTCTCTGGCTTCATCTCCAGCTCTTGCCTGTGTGGTCACGTGAAGACATTTGGGCTCCTGAGCGGGGCGAAAGCGGCCCGCGGTCATCGTTAGTTCCGGGTCGGCCACCTGTCCAGAAGAGTGGATGCAGTGACCTCATTAGTACCAAGGTTGAAACGGATGTAGAGGTGACTCCCCCGCCGTGTTTGAAATGACGTGGCGCTGGAAATGAATGCCGCCGGGCCGGGCCACAGCGGGAGGGATCTGCAGGTCCAGGCCTTCTGGGGGTTTTTTTTCGCGTGGAGGAAAATCCTGTCTGCAGTGGAAGAAACAGGCTGTGGTCACAGGAGACGTCTGAGCATGTGGTCAAACAAAGAGGAGAAAGGAGGCTTTCAAATGTGCACATTCTGGCTTTTTTTCATTTTTTAAACCAGTTCGTTAGAGGTTTAAACAAAAATTATTGTTAAAAAACATTGTTTTTTTAGTCTAAATAGCAGCTTTCTGTCTCTCAAGTTTTGCATCATAGTTGCTTAGAACATTGGTGTCGTGAAACCTCTTTTGGAATTTTTCTCAGCTTCCAATTCAGAGATCCGTTTATGGATCATCTCACAGTCACTTGAGAGGACAAGCTCTCCTCTCGCCTTCACACTGAGACATCAACCTTTATGTAAACCCCATTATATTTAAAACAACAACCATCTCACTTATGGTCTTAAGTTTTTCTCTCTTTCATCAGAGGCGTTTTTCTACCCAAATGGCAGCACCAAATGATTTTTTTTTGGTTAATGATGTGTAACAAACCAGCCAAATGCTGAATAGAATCAAAGCTTTTTGAGTGTTGACGTGAGGAATCAGAGCAAACCTTCAAACGTGAAGGTTTGACCGTGACTTTAGCCGTGTGTGCCCTCAGACTGAAGGTTCCGTGAAGGCAACAGGTTGACGGGGACGTGTTGCTCTTGCAGAAGGGCGTGTGAGGTGACATGGGCTGCTTTTTCCCGGCAGTTGTAGCGTAACGCAGTGGAGCGGGTATCAGCTATCTTTGGTTCACTCAAGGTAAATCCATATCCCTGTCTGCCCAGGGCCGGCTCTTGGCACCCGCCCGCGAAAAACTTCCTCCCTCCCTTTGGATCAGATAACCTCCATTATTCCCCTTTTTCTTTGCGTCGCCCCGCTTCCTCGCACCACCTGGCCCGGCTTTTTTTCACGGCGCTCGCTTGAGGCTTTGTGCGACCGGCAGCCATCGCTGCATAAAGGATGTTTACGTTTCGTCCGGGAAGCCGAAAAGGTGCATTAAGAACAGCACTGAGAGCCTCTGCCATTACAGCTAATGGCTTTCTGCTCCAAACAGACATTTTGCATGGAAGTAGAGCTGCCCAGAGCTTGGCAG
Source organism: Menidia menidia (assembly GCA_907169785.1). Classification (NCBI taxonomy): domain Eukaryota; kingdom Metazoa; phylum Chordata; class Actinopteri; order Atheriniformes; family Atherinopsidae; genus Menidia; species Menidia menidia. The sequence continues at coordinate 1,853,639 of CAJRST010010001.1, read as the reverse complement.
CTCCATCTCCCATTCAAACTTTATCTCGAGTTGTTGTTGTTGTTGATGTTATGCTGGGCAGGTTGGTTGGCTGCCAGGGAAATGGACTGGCTGGACACATCAGGCCATCCCGCTAATGAAGTCTTATTGTGTAATGAATTATTGAATGCTCTGCTGTGTTTGCTGGCCATCCTAAAAGTCCAATTCCAGAAAGAGTAACACAGTAGCTTCTTACAGCTCCGTGTGCCCACGTAAAGATGTCCATCTTAAACCAGTAAACAGACTTTTTCTGCTACATTAACAGAATTATGTAGATTTATTCAAATCAAAGGGCCCTGATTTGGCATGTGCTACTTTTTAATATGTAAAAGTTCTAGTAGGGGTTTTAGATTAATTGGAAATATAGTAAATATGCATCCTTGTTTGTTGGCCTGGATTAAAGGGAAAGGAGATGGAGATAGTAGCCGATATTGACTGTAGCCATCATCCTAAAATCAGTAAACTGGTTATAAATCCCTTATAGAGGAGGAAGGGGGGGAGTTTTCCTGTCAAAGATTGCTGGTTCGAGTCTGGTCTTTCACAAGTTCAGCAGTCGTTGCATTCATCCAATTCTTCCCGCTCACATTTCTCAACTTTAACATGGCAATCTCACCCACAAACGGTCTAAAAAGTATGCATGTTTCAGCCGAAATGCTTGACATGCTGAAGCCTGTGTGTTCAAAACATCCGCATGATTAGGCTTTGTTGTGTTTCTCATCACAAAAAAGGTGTAAAACCAGGGATTACTTGAGGGTAGCACCGTTCTCTCCTCATTATTATGGTGGTTAACCTCATGAGTCAGCTTTGAACCATAACTGTGTCACTCAAAGTAGTAGGAGAGAAGAAAACGTTGCCTTGTTCTGTAACCTAACCACGAGGATCTGTGGAAAGTTTGACCCGAATGGACCTGAGCCTTTGCTCAAAATTAGATGTGGAGTGGCAGAGTGTGGATAAGTTGTCGTCCACCGGGGATGAGGGAGATGTCTGTTGAACGGGAGCGTGGGTGAGGTGGGGTGGGGGGGAGGAAAGGAGCCGCAGCTTCTTCTGAGGTTTATTTTTGGGTAGGACTCAATACTGGCTCTTTTTATCTGCTGCCTCTCATCTCCTCCCCCCCCCCACCGAACCCGTCTCCCTTTTTTCGCTCACTCTCTCTCCCATCCTGGGTCTCTATTGATACCCCCCACCCCCCACTCTCCAGTCTGTCTGTCAGCTGGCAGCAGGCTGTATTGTTCTGCCACGCTTCTGCTTCTGGGACTGGAGGGGGGGCTCTGCACACACACACACACACACACACATACACATTTTCTGAGGGCTCCCCTGTGACCAGGCATTGGGCCACATTAATCCCTCGACACTAATTTAAGCCAGCGCTCATATTTGGAGCCTCCTTATCTCTTTGTCCTCGCCTCCCGTGAACCTGCTCCTCGCTCAGACATTCAGCCCTAGTTTGTCTCTTTGTTGTCCCGTCCAGTTTTTGGCCCACATCCTTTAAAACAATTCCCTGGTTCCTGCCCATCTCGTGCAAACCAAACGTACATTTACCCCCTGCGATTGAAAGCTGTATCTTTGGGTTTGGTGTGTGTTTTTATGGCAGTATATGCAGATTTTCTATGTTTTTTTTGTTGAATCCAGTTTTCTGTCAGTGCATCATTTTGTTGGTGCAACAAAACACACCGATCATAGAGTTATTCTGGGCTTTACTTTACACTGAGGGAAACTAAAATGCAGCAGATTTTTTGCCTAATTTGATTTTTTGTGGTTGAAACTGCAGGTGAAGTTTGGAGAAGACACACCGCACTAAACAACATCATTCCAAATAGGTGCCCTTTAAATCCTGGATATTTATAATATATCGAGTATGTACTGAACCCCAAAAACATCAATTTAGAAATAATTAGTCTGTCCTAAGTTTTCCTAAAATCCTGAGAAAATCCCTTTCTTAAGAAAAGAGTAATAATTACAATTTTCTCCAAACTTCGTTCAAAATTGTTTGAAACTGACTCCTCTGAAGCCCATGCATCATCTTATATGTCAGTCAAATTTATTTGTAAAGCATATTTAAAGAACAAACAACTTTCAAGTCAACTAAACTGAAAGGAAAGGCATGCGGAAGACACTGCAGTTTTCTGTCATCACTGCCTGCATCCATTTGGATTGTATTTGTCAAAACAAGACAAGGGACCGCGTTCTAAGATTAACTGGAAAATATTTGTGTCATGCTCTTGAAGTTGAGGTGATGGATGTGTTTCTAAACCTTTCCTCTACTCCTCAGCCACCAAAAGGCACGAGTGGGCATGTTAGTGGACGCTTCCTGTGTAGTTTGGCTCCGAAAGGTTGGAGTCCGCCTGTGAAGAATTTGGAGCCTGCTGTCGGCTTTGTTGGAAGTCTGGTCGTGATTCCTGTATTCTTTTTATTATAGAACTTCTGCTGCAGTTATTTTTAGAGACGGCTTCATGACTTTGTTCAGTTTGCCTGACGAGGAGGATATAACTATAAGAACAAAAGTTTTCCTTTCTCCTCGTGTGACCTAAACACTCATTTATCCTCGGAAAACTCCAGCTCTGTCTATGATGTTATAAGGAAAAGGGAACAGGCTAACATTGCTGAGTTCCTACAAGCCGGGGCAGCAGATTTTGATGTTTTACAGTGTTCCGCAAAGATAAGGCAGTTTGCATTTTTTTAAAGGAATATAATCCGGCCCTTTGCCAAAAAGTAATGCATTCTCCTTTTGTCTGCACTTCACCTCTTCTCCAAGCCTAATGAAATAGGGCACGCTGCCTTCTGCTCACAGACAAACAAACGCCACCGGAGCAAAACCACCTCTTGGCAAAGAAGCAAGTAACTTAAGTGAAGGGAAAGCATTATGAATTATAGAGCGCCTCCATTACAGGGCAGAGGATGGTGACAGGTCTAGAGGACAGGGAGCAGCCGTGGTGTGAGGGAGGGTCAGAGGAGAGGAGATCGAGCTTGACCCTAGCAATACCGGACAATCGTAAAAAGACAGCGTGTTTTATGCCACCTTCGTGGCACGGCGATACCATTTTAACTCCCGGCTATAGAGCAGGTTGCCGGGCCCAGAGGATTGGTGCAGAGCCTGCGAGGCGTTGTGATTGGTGGACGGGAAAAGACGAGGAGGGGTTCGGCGGGGATGCGGGGGGAGAGGTAACACATCCCCAACACGCTGCAAAAAAAGAGATGGGAGGAAAAAAAGGATTGAAATCAAATTAAAACGAGAAAGAGTTTAGGGAGGGCCGGCTTGGGGAGAAGGGCTCAGACGATGAAGTGGAAGTGGAGAGTGGGCAGAAAGATGAGGATGTCGGTAGTTAGGCCTTTTATCCTCCCATCCTCTGCCTGCCTGCAGCCCCGTTCTCTCCGCTCTCCTCTGCAGTGGAAGATCGACACGGAGAACTGGGACAGTTCATTCATTTATTCAGCACACACCGCTCGCATCACAGCGGATTTAGCTCATCCTGCCTTTTCAATTCGCCCCACGCTCCACTTTTTGTTTTGCACACACTTCCTCACAACACAGCCGACGGATTGGTCTGCGCAAAACAGCGCTTTTTTTGGCCAAAATGAACTCAGACGCTGTGAAATCTTGGTAAAATGTATAAAAGTTTCTGTATTTCTGAATACAAGAAGCAGTATCTGACTTCCTACAGTACCCACAATGCAACAGGACTGTCAGTTTCATTAGTGTGGTGCTGAGTCTCATTAAGTCTCACCAGCTCCAGATTCCCTTAAAGGAACATTTGGTGATTTTTAAGTCTTTTCAAAGCGTCTGTGTCTTGACACGGTCAAAAATACACAGATTTACTTCAGCAGCTGCCTTTTCTTCCATTAATCTTCCCACTGGAATTCACTCTGTGTGTTTTTTTCCCCTCTTTGGACATGCGTAGCCCACAGTAAAGAGCCTGAGAGCTCAGACCACACACCAATTGAATTTTTCCTCAAAGGCTAGCATTTCTCTTGTCTGATGCTGGACTATATACAGCTTGTCGGGTACTTATTCTTCTTTTAGAACAACTTCTCAGCAGGAGCTGGGTGGGGCTCATGCTTAGACAAGATCAGGAGCTCACACATCGGCGGGGGACCTCAGAGGAGACCTGCTGCTCCTCTGCATCAAAAGAAGTCGCTTTATCCGGATGCTTCCTGTGAAATATGCGAAAGAAATTAACCTTAAGCTGTTTGTGTTCGGAAATCTTTATACATTGCGTCCTAAAAAAGGGTGAAAAGCAGGGCGTTTGAAGGTTTTTCTCAGTGGGCGAGGTGTTGATCCGTGGCCCGGGTCCAGCCGGGACTCACCACACAAACAGGATGTGAGTCTGGGAGGGAAAACAACTTTTCTCCAAGCCCTCCGCTGTGAGACGACATTTGGAAGGCGAGCAGCGGGAGATCGGCCTTGATCAGATAGGAACAGACTGACGCACACGTCACCGCAGCGTCTTTTATCTTCTCTGTGTGTAGAGGACACAAAAGAGAGGCTGAGGAAGCTTGTTTTGTCTCAGGCACCGATCATGTCTGACGATATCCGGTTTAAAACATCCTGCTCTGGGGTGGAGACTGCTCAGTGCAAGTTTGACTTAAAGTTAGGGCGATTTAAGCCACAAACGAAATACGTCTAAACCTAAGACCACCTCCATTGCCTCTTCATCAGCTCCTGTCTAGCAGGGCTCACAAATCTCACATGAAATTGCTGTGATGCTGCATGAAGACCAAACCATAAACGGCTGTACATCAGCCCACTGGCTCACTAGCTTCTTTGGTCAGAATGTGGAGGAAGAAGCTTGGAAACTAGCTAGCTAGTTTAACCTTTAACAGTTGCATTTTGGTAATGTGAGTTCAGTGTCACAGTCGTAACTCTGCTTGCAACAGTTTAAGAAGCGTATATCGATGCCCGTCTGCTTTCAGCAAGTTTCCGTTTATGCGTTGAGCATGTTTCCATGCGCTTGTGAATTAGCATACCCGGATTGTTTTTAGGGAAAAAACTTAAATGTGAGTTCTTGCTGTTGGATAACATGAAAGCAGCTGCTACTGTAGCTTCCACTCATCTATGCACCTCTTCAGCAAATTTAAAGCAAACCCGGTGGGCGTTTCATCACAGCAGCGGCCTTTGCAAAAATCCTCCACAATAAGCGCATTTTTCATTTTCTCTGCCTTGTTAGGAACAGCTCAGAGAAGAAAAAAAAAAGCAGAAAAGACGGCGTTGACTTGAAGCTGAGGTAGCAATCCAGGGCGCCTTCTTGTTTTAAGGGGAGCCGACTGTGGCTTTTGCCTCCTAAACTGCAGCTACTGCTGGGGAGCATGAGGTTGTCGCCCACATCCGGCCATTGTGGAGTGAATTGCTTCCCTGTGAATCATCGGTGGAGCTTATGAAAAGATCCAATAAAGCGTGAAGCTTACACAAAATCCCACGGCCTGTGACGGTGTTCTGCATTTCAGCAACGGGCCTCGCTCCGGATCGGAGGCCTGAACCTCCGTTTAAAAGCGTGTCGAACAGCTCAGTTTACCTGATGTGTGGATAACATTGGGAAATTATTACAAGAATGTATGAAGCAGAATTTATTTTTTGGTGTCGTGACGAAGATTAATGAACTGTAAACTCCCTCAGGGCAGTTTTTAAAAAGTCCTACCGCTGTTTCTGATACATTTGCATAATGATGGCAGCCTGAATGGCTTAACCTGCCATTTTATGCCAACATGTAATAAAAAAAAATACTTAGGAAGTTGTTTCAGTTCAAAGTTTAATTTGTTTTTAAAGCTCGTAAATATCAGTGGCATAAGTGGTTTGCCGCTTATTCTGCATAATAACATAGGCGGTCTGTATGTTTCCAAAAAGAAGGATCCCTCAGCTGGCTGTCTGTGGCGGGCGATGGCTGGGAGGTCAGAGAGTCAGCAGTGAGCGGAAGCAGCCATGCTGATGTTGTACATCCCGCTAAAGTGCTCTATCGATTTACCCAGCAATTCCTTAATTAGTTTTGGCCAATGCTCATGCAGTGTTGCTCTTAACCGTTTACTGTAATTTCCAGTGAATCCGTTTTGTTTAAAAAAGGAGACTTTTTTTTATCTTTGGGACAAGAGCTAAACAGAAAATACTCAATACATCTAAAGTCTTTTTATCCGCCCTATAATTATGTTTATGTTTATGCATTTAGCAGATGCTTTTATCCAAAGTGATTAGCATTTTAGAGGTGTAGCTTTCTGGAGGTTGAAATATTTCCTTCATTAATAGATTTTATAATGTGATCTAATCATTCATCAGTTGATTGCTATAAGGGTTGCCCATGGGCTAGCTCCAGTAGGTTTGTATAATTCCGCAAGTATATCACGTCTGCTAAGTTATATATGCATAACCTTGTTTTTAGCCTGAGATTTGCACCATAAAGCTAATGAATCTGGCCTATTCTGGTTTAATCAATTTCCTCTCGAGGCTGACATTTTGGGCTTTGCAATGCCTAAAACATGTTGTCTTCAAGTAGATGGATAGTTTTCCGTGTTGTGCAAACTGGCACTGTGCTCATAGGGTGAAGTATATTAAATTTCAGCGGAACATAAAGGTGTTTTAAGCTAGATATCTGCAAAAGTGATGGCATTCTGATCCATCCCGTTGTTGCTATTGGCTAAAATGACCTTGCTTATCGCAGATGTCCATAGCGTGGATCAACAACAGCATGTCCTGGCGGTCACTCTGGAAAGCTGAGCTCCTCACATGGCTGCTGTCTCTCAGTCTCGCTACATTCAGATCAATATTGCCTGAAAATCCATTAGCAATTAAGTCCTGTTCATAATGGGAGGAAGTAGATGCCGCGAATCTTGTGAAAAGGAGACTTTTGTTTGCGTGCGTGGGCCACACGCCGGCGGCCCCGTCCCTGTTGGTGCCCTGCGTGCTTTGTGTGTGCTTTCGCTCGAGCGTAGACGTTGATTTATTCATGACCAGTGCCGTGTCTCTGTCCCTCTTGGAGGAGATCAGCAGTCTTGGCCGTAGCCGGTGCCCTCCTTTCTGGACCTGGTTGTGGGTCAGGTCTGAGCTGAGTTTGCTTCTGGAAACACCCGAGCCAGCAGCGTGGGCAGTGTTGTTCCGCTTTGGCCGTTTGTGTGTCCGCCTGCTCCTCGGTCATCATATGCCCACATATAGGCGCTCGCACGCACGGCCTGACACCGGCCGCCTGTTTTCCAGCTGCACGGCAGAGTGACGTCACCTGCTGCCACCCAGTAGGAACCCAGAGGGGCAGACCAGCCGGCCAATCATAAGACGGCTTGAGGAGGGATCGGGCTTTGTGATGCTCGTGCCCCCATGTCTGGAGTGTGGGAGCATCTTTAAAAATGCCGGTGTGTAAGTCAGGGCGGTAAATGTGGGCGCCGGATCACAAATCTGGAGGCTGGTCTCCGCTACATGAAGCATCAGGGCATGGCAGAAAAAGGGGGCGATGAATAGTTTGTACACACTGCGTTCGTCCTCCTCCTCCGTCGGTATCTGGAGTGCTGTGAAAACACGGAGACTGCAGTAGTCAAGCAGCCAATCAGACCGCAGCTCTCAGCATCCACTCAGATGAGGCACAACACGCTCAAACCAAACACACACTTTGTGCGTTGTGTGTTGTCACATCACCGGAAATAACAAACAATCCCTTTTATTACGGAAGAGTGAAGGCACTTTGATTCCTGTTCTCGATACAATATCAGGGGTGTTAGCGATTGTACTAAAATAAGTATATTCTGTATATTTTTAATCACGTTTCCTCAGAACAAACTGTCTCAGAGACTTCTTTCCTCTCACAGACCGTGCGAGGGTGTTACATTGTCATGCCTTCGGGTGTGTGGCACTGCAGCTGATGCAGTACCACACACTGACCACCAGGGACTGATAGAGGACCTGAATACTAATGATCAGGAGCCCTGTGAGCTTTGCGTGATCACGTGTGTCTCAGCAAAGTGTCAGAGACCAGATGCCTGTAGTAAATCGCGCAGTTACGATGCAGAATGGCCGATGTGGGGATGGTTTTGGTTTGTTTTCATAGACTAAACAGTGGATTTGCTCAATCAGGTCAATCTGGCCTTCTCGGTCATTGTCATTGTCCAACTTATACCTACCAATTGTCAAACTTCAGCTTGCACAGATGACTGATCGGTTCTTTGGAAATGAACTTTTTCTCTGCTGTTTTCCTCCTTTTGGAGTATTATCTGTATGCGGGGGGCCCAGAGGTAGTGCCATTAGACACGGGTTGTTAAGGTAATAGTTTCAGCTCCATCCCACTGCAGGCGAGGAAACCGTGAAATTTAGGGCCGTCAGTTGCCATAGCAACAGCCTCTCTGCCTTTTGTACCCCGGCTCCCCTCTTCGCAGATGCAATAAGGCACAAAAGCAGCCTTTTGAAACAAACGTGGGTACGTTTTGACACAGGTAGCTGATCAGCCACTGGATAGCGAAAAAAATGTTTATTTTCTATGCTCCCTTCACAAAGACATAGATCTCTCTTTGTGTTAATTCACCACAAATGAGAAGAAATGTAAACAGTATGCAGATCGCATCACTCCAAAAGTACAAACCCCCGACACATTTTTTTTCTGTCAGTTTTCTGTCAGTGCTGTCAGTTTGTCAGCACTGCTGCTGAGTATTTTCTGACATGTCTGACCATGCGGATTGCAGTGTTTTCCTTTGAAACCTGTTCAGACAGCTGTCTGTCTCCTAGAACTGCTGGTTCTCTTTAACACTAAAGTCTTTTTTTAACATTGTCATTAAACCGGATGATGGAAACATCAAAACTAAAAACATCTTCATAATCTATTCAGCCTTACACACATTGTCTGCTACAATATCTTAAAAATGGTATTAAAACAGAGTGACACTTTCATTTAGAACAAATTACACTCTCCAAGTGTTCAGTCAAAATGAACCAAAGTGAGCATTTAGGATAATAGTGGGATAGTAAAAGGATAATAAAGTCAGATGGCTAAAGGGCTTGCGTCACAGAGGTGGGTCTGATCTTCATTGTGATGGATTTCAGGGAGTATTCGAGCCCTTTGAAGGTCTTCCACTGGACACCAGTTACGCGTTGCGACGACCCCCAGCTGTACACCCCGTTGGGGTTGGCGGCGAAGCACGCCGCGTACCAGAACGCGCCGTAGTACAGCCGCGCGCAGTTTGAGCCGTGGGTGTCTTGATCTCTGTCGTGCGTGGTGAACTTCTGTCCGTTGTGAACGCTTAGAGAGTCTCCTGATGGAGAAACGAAGAGGACACCGGTCAGCAAAGGGTCGGCTTGACTTCCCGTCGAATCCCAGAACTCAGGGAAACAGACCTGCCGCTCCCTTGACGAAGGTCCCCAGCTTTAGCCGGTATCCCTCTGACTCTGGGCCCACAGCGAAAGAGGAGTAAAGGGCAAAGACTTTCTGACCCTCGAAGTCCTCCATGTCGACCATCAGCTCGTATGATTTTGACCGAGTCATCAGGTGCATCGTCTCAAGGCCTAAAACAAGAACCAGGAGTGGCTGTAATCACACGATCTGACCGTGTTTCAAATATCTTTGGGCATATATTAATAATGCTTCGTCTGTAATGTCTAATCCAGAACTACACTGGTGATTGATGAGTGCTTTGAGTCCATTAAAGCAGTCTGACTTTCCTATTGTGAGAATAATAGACTTCGGAATTAAATAGTAGTTACGTATTTAACAATCTAGCATGCACATCAGTGACTAATACATCAAAAACCCATATCAGGGCTTTAAACCTTCATGGGGTGGATTTTGGTTCAGAATACAGCAGTTTCTGTCATACCGAGCCAGTATTCTCCCGCCGCACTGCCAAATCCATTTCTGTAATGCTCCCACTTTTTGTAGAAGTTAACTGTGCCATCTTGTCTCCTTTGGATGACCTGCGTTTAGGGAGAAGTGAGATAGAAAAAAGCCAACTTAAGTAAGTTATGAGTCAATTACGTTTTTGATGCAATCAATTAAGCAGCATTTCAGCCTCCGTCTGGTTGTTTTGGTCATACGACACACAGCTACGCTGTCAGGTCCTTCATGAGGTAGATAATCGGGTGATTGTGCAGCACAATAAGGCCCACAAAGATGAGCACAAAGCTCACACGATTTAGCAGCTGAGACGTGCTAATTTCTCACAGTTTATAGATAGATATAGAAGCAACCACTTGTAACAGTAGAAAATAAATAAGGTAAAATTAACTAAATTCTGAACACGTTTAACATTTAGAGGAAAAACATACAGTTTTAACATGGTTCCAGTACAAATTTGAACACTAAACCTGTGTTTTAGGAAGAAAAAGACAAATATGATCATATGTTCTCAACATATGATGTAATAAAATAAAAAAAGTGAGCTCAGGTCAGCAGCGTTAGCTGGAAAATGGCCCATTTCAGTACGGCCTCCGTAATGCACAACAAAGGGAGGAAATGGACGGTCCGAACAACAGCCTGTCCTTTGATCCTCACCGTCCACTTTTCTGCAGACTCGTCAATATTGTCGCGGCCCATGTCACAGTAAACCTGAACGGGGGAGGTGGGACCTGCCGGGTAGACGGTGTACACTCCGTCGTGGCCGGAACCCGATTTGTAAACGTCACTGCAGTCGGTCGGCAGAGTGGACGCATACACTGCTACCGGAAACATCACAGCTAGAACCACTCTGATCTGAGGGAGAAAATACATACATATATTCAAATACATATATATATTTATTTATTTACAATGAATAAGGTCCCTTCCGTGCCTGATACATACCATCATTGTGTTCTTGGGTTGAGTTCTGCAGAAATCAGTCAGTGTTACTGTCCTGAAAAGAGGTTAATTACATTGTTTGAGCATTCAACCAAATCGTTAACATGAAATAAAATGAGCATTTCACCTTTCGACAGGATCATGCATAAGCTCACCTGTGAATGAAAAGTCTTATTTACAGCACAAGCCAAGGCTTTTTATACGACTGCGAGTGGTTATTGCCTCACACTGTGTTTTCCCAAAAAGAAACTCCTCGTTCATTCTCTCGCTGTCTGAAAGTCCATGTGTTGGTTCAGTGTGCGTTTTAACAATGTCACTGACCCCGGAAAATCCGAATAACCTCAGCTGCAGCTCGGATGTCCTCATCCGGGGACTTTCCAGGACCTTTAACTGATTAACTAGCGCAGGGTTGGTTAGTTTTAAAGGTAAAGCCAGCGTTGCCGAATCTACTGTTAGCCACTGTGTGCACACCAAAACAAATCCTCTCAAAGAAAGTTTATGGTGGCCATTTTTGACCATGCAAAAGATGGCAAGGTTAACAATCAGGTTTGAGGTACAGGCTGAGGATGCTGTCCCAAAATCACAGATAACACACATTTTTTAAAGAAAAAGCACAATAGGAGTACGGTTATGCGTACAAAGGTACTTCCTCGACACCATTTGGCTAATAAATGGACCCCAAGGCTCATGTTTGTACTTTTAAAGCCCCCCAGAAAGGTGAAGTTATATACCTGACAAACTACAAGGGTACAACAGCAAGAACTTTGAGAGAAACACCAAATTGACAAGTCCAGACCCCCTAAAGGTGCAATTGGATGTTTCTTTTCTGAGAGTGCACATGCAAAAATCAATGTTAGCATGAGAGCACAACGAGCCCGTTAGCTTCCACTCCCCCACCCACATGTTTAGAAAGAGCTGCTGGTAGAGTCTGTATCCAGAGGTCCTGCATCCATTCCCACGTGGATCAGAAGTCTCATTTAGTTTGTTTTATGCTTGAATCCATCTGAAAAGTGACCTTTGACCTGCGCTCGGGGTGGAGAAGAGCGAAAAGTGTAAAAGTAACGAGGGAAAAGTTCAAAGTTGCACAAGAGTTTTTCTCCCACTTGTGACTGCGGCAGCTGGTTGGACGGCCACACATTTCCACTCTGAGCAGAGCGTTGTCCTTCTGATCCCGTGCCCCCCCCCCCCACCCCCCCCACCCATCCACGAGTCCCCCCTCCCCACCATGCTCTGGACTTTCTCACTGCTGGCCAGGTATTTTTAGCTGTGACATAATGCCCCCTATCTCTCTCTCCCTCTTGGAGACAGGCCCTCCCCCTATCTGCCTCTCCTCTCTTGCCCCCATCCTTCTCTCCCTAGCTTCCCAGAGTAATTGACTGCTCAGGTTTCACACTTTCAGCTGCAGGCTGAGAAACATGGCAGTGGAGGAAGCGGCCGAATATTTGGCAGAAGTAAGTCCATGTTGTACTCTGCCGGACATCCGTCGGCTGTGGCTCGGGCCGGAGGCTGGCGTTAGCTTGTTGGGTGGCCGGTGGTCGTTGTTGTCGTTTTTGGGACTCGTTTTTGGGACTCGTTTTGGGACGTTGTGGTGGTTGTGCTCTCTGAATGATGTGGGACTTCTTTTAGACTGAGGGCTGTTGACGGGACAGTTTGCAGGGACACCTCTGCTGCAACTCTGTGCTGCAGTGTGTGTGTGTGTGTGTGTGTGTGTGTGTGCGGACCCAGATGTATGCGTTTGCTCCTCTGCGTGTGTGTGTGTGTGTGTGTGTGTGTGTGTTTTTGCAATCCTATGTCCTTCCCTGTGATTGCTCACCTATCATTTCTTGTTGCTTTCGAACCCAAGAGTGTGTGCATGCAGCGTCCCGTGGATACAGATTCATGTGGATACAGATTCATGTGGATACAGATTCATGTGGATACAGATTCATG